>CM035591.1:119861551-120064001 GCA_020423425.1 Chrysopa pallens
CATTTCTATAGCAACGAAAATTTAGTCTCTTGGATACCTCAATGATATTAAAGCATTGCAGTCCAACTTTTTTTAAAGTATCTTCTGCTGGCAGAGATCAACCTTGCATTATATGATAAGAGCTGAAACTGGTTTAAATCCATTAGTCGTGAAGGCACGGATGGTTATTTTACAATAGTCGCTTGAATTACTAAAAATGTCTGATAACCGGCTTCCAATAGTCTAGTACAATAAACTTCTGACAAAGGTTCTACATTTGTTGGGATGCAAGGAGCTCTGGTACTTAAAATTCACGATAGATTCGAAATTCTATTGACAACATCACTAACGAATATTGTTGTCAAATTTTTACAAAAGCTGCGAAAAGAATGAATAATTCTACTTTTAGAATCAAGATCTACAAATATATCAAGCCCACTGAAAATCCTTCTTACCTAAACCTTAGCACAAACATTAGAAAATTCCGTATAATTGGCCAGATTCGAACAATGAGCCAGATGAACACAAAGATATATGTACAGATTATAATTGGGACCCATCTCAAATTTGTCAGGGTTATGATTCGCGAGAAGAACAAATATTATTTTACTTTTATACAAAATGTCCAATATATTTTCAAACTCGAAACTCCAAACGACTCCGTGACATAAACCCAGTCCAGTCTTCGGAACAAGATTTAATAATCTTACTAACCAAACTAGATTAAGAAAAAAACTAATAATATATACCTATACACAATTACGGGACTTAGAATCCGCTGTTTCATTCTAAACCAATAATTTGTTATTGTAAAATGTTAAATTTGTGATTGATGATGTTCTAAAAACCATAATGTACCAACCCCTATAATAGGCGAATCGCCTCAAAGTATAATATTTATTTCATCTGAATTCTATGCATATCGAATTAAGATATCGACTATATTTGTTTTATATTCTTTTAATTGAAGCGTTTATTTCACCAACAGGAAACTGCAGTTGTTTCTTAAAAATCTTTAAAAAAATAAATAAATATTCAAGAAATCAGAATCGTTTTGTTGGTATATTAAACAAACTATTTATAGTGCCACAAGGTTTTACGGTTCTTGTTCAAATCGACACAGCTGCCCATTGTATTCTCCACAGTAGTTTTATTTCTGGTCGATCATATTTTGAGGTTGGTAGTAAAGTTTGCCGTAATAATACTAGTGGTTATACATATATTTGTAAAAGATAAATCTAATTTGGTGCATAAAAGTACTCAAAAAAGTATTACCTGTGTGAAGTAAGCACCCTCCCCAAGGTGTTCAATCGTGTCATCATCAATCAAATAGTTTGTACATGTTTGGCAAACTTTTTTTTCGTTTGCACATACACCGACTTAGAGATAATTGAAAAACACAAGTTGGGGTGCTAACTTTACAATAGCTCCTCACGTTTGCACGGCATCAACCTTTCTTGGGAGATAATAATTTTTTTACACGCTTGGAAAATTGGTGCTTGAGCAAACAAACAAAATGGGTGTGCAAACAATATGTAAATTATTTATACAAAACAAAATTTTAAAAATTCCAAAAATTTTTTTTTAAATTTTTTTTCTACGTCTAATTACATAAAAATTTTAAAAATTCAAAACTTGTTATTTTTCAATTTTCTGGAAATGGGTGCTTGTGCAAACGAAAAAAAAAAAGTGCAAGCGATGGTTGCAAAAGAAAAAAAAAACTATAAACTTCGGTACTGCCTTAACATAGATGAAAAATGTGGTATTTAAAAAAAATTTTCTAATAAAAATTGAATTTTACAATTTTACCTACGTCGACACAAAATATAAAATAATATATCTACCTGCATAATTTTCTTTGTGCAATAACACGTATTGTAATGTTTACTACATCATCGTATAGTTCGCTTTTTATTTCAATTTTCCCCTAATTTGCATTTTATTATCTGCCATAAAATGTATCAACCATAATAACATTTGTCCTCAAAACTTTATTTATATAAAATAAAAATTTTATTTATCTTAAATATTTTTATTCTATTTTATGTAATATCTATATATTAATAAGTGAAGCGAAAACTTTGTACCTCAATTTACGAGTGGACGGAGGAGTATGAAATTTGGCATACTTATAGTTTATATAGAGAAGGACTGGAGAATGCCAAAAATATACATTAAATCAATTAAAAAAACATTACAGACACTATGACATATATATAGTAGTGTGGCTTATATTACATACACTACTACACACACGCATATATACTATTTGTTTAAAGGCAGTGAGATTCACTTTTTGGTGATGATAGTCGTCAAATTACGATTGCTGTAACATGACTCTAGTAAAAATAAATATAATAAAATATTCGTTATACAATAAGTAAAAGCAAAAAAATTTAAGTACCTTCGGACAAAGCTGTTGCTTGATTTAAAGTTTAATAATAAAATTCTCTTTTTAATCGAGGTGTAAAAACGAGAAGGTTCTCAATTCTTCAGAACAAATTTATTTTCACGCATAACTTTTTTCAGATAAATCAGATTTTGATGACCTTTCAAAGTTGGGAAAGGGTATTTTGGAAGTCTATTCATTTGAGCCTGAAAAAAAACTATATTACTAAAATGTACGAGCAGAAATTTAGGAGTGATTGTTTAATATTCAAAACTGACTTAAAACACATTACTAATAGTGTACACAGAACTTTCGAGTTATATTTGAATATGCTTACTCAAATAACTTTGTCCGAAATGTGTTCAAAGAATGACTCGGAATTGTTAAATGCTTATTTTTCCCGATTATTTCACATTCCAAAAATAATACAGTGAATTTCTGGAATATAATAAATATGTCTATCTAATTGCATCAATATTGTATGTATAGAAAATAAGTTGATAATTTGAAGATTTCCCTCAAGGTCAGATACAAATTCTCCAAAAAATATAAATCAATTTCCTGAATTTAATAAACATATCTATCAAATTTCATAAAAATCAAATAACTTCTTAGGCAGTTCATCAGAACAAACATACATGGCAAACGAAATCAAAAATTGGTCTATTCTAATTTCAGGTAAAAATATGATTTTATATTATACTCTTTATGCTGCGGTGTCTTGAAATTTTTTCAAATAGAATAAAATGCCTTAAAAAAAACTTTCGAAACATCTGATTCATATCATTTCAGTTTTAACATTTCATCATCACCTAAATTTAAAATCATCAAAGTAAGATTGAGAATATGATATATTTTAAAATAGAGATACCTACAGTTTAAAATTTTTGTATCATCCTCTCTTTAATAATGGTGGTTATTTTGAATGATTATTACCGCTGTTTTGATTGAAATAAAAAGATAATACAATTTTTGTTTCTCCATTTGTTTTTTATTGTACAATTTTTATGTAAATTAATGTATAAATATACATAAATATTTTGTGTTTTTTACCTACCAGTACATGAAACAGTGGCTTAAGATCCATAAAGTAGTAATCTGTTAAAACATCTTCTATACAAACGTTTTTTTGTTTTTAAATGGTAATCGGTGGCCTCACACAAATATTTTTGTCTTAAGAAAGAATACGCGTGACTTAAGAAAGAATACGCATGAAAAACAGAATGCAAATTGGTGTCTTAGATTTTTCAAGATTTTCCAATGACTTTTTTCTGTAATATAATACCGGTCGTCGCGTTTGAACCTGTAAATTATTTTACGGCTCGTCATTACTTTTGTAAATATTTTTTCTATGTGTACAAAATTTCACATTATATTATTATCTATTTGAAAAACTTAAATTGTTGACAAAGAAAATAGTTACCAAAATTTTATGTTTCGTAGAATACGAATAAAACGTCATTCATTATGTGAATGAGTTTTTTTTTTTATTAATAAATGCATAATCAATAGGGTAAATTCGTTAGGGAAAAATAAAACATGGAATTTAACAAACAAAATATTAAAATTTATGTAGAAATATTCTTTAATATTCAGAATTTAAGTTATAATAGCACATGCTAATTTTATTAAATTAGAATTCGATATTTTATCTTCATATCACGTGACCTAAAAGTCTAGGCTACCAAGGTCTTATTGGTAAAAATTAATGGATGTCATCTGTTAGTTCAAACTAAACAGTTATCTAAATTAGAAAGAAATGTTTGAAAATGTTAAGTTAAATTTTTTTCTCAATGTGATAGCAGAATTCTCAATATTATATACCAGTATTACGTCACCAAAATGGCAGATCGCGTTTTTACAGAAATAAAAAAGTTATAAATTTTAATGTAATTTTATGGCAATCAATCGTGTTTATTTTGCAAGTATATTATTTTTTTTTTTTTGTAACTATTTATTAATAAATTAATATTTTAAAGTCCTTTTTTTACCATGGTAAACTAGCCTGTTTTACTAAAAAAAAACTTATCCTCTTTTGCGATACAATGTTTAATCGGCTAGAACCGCTGACAATTGATGCCATTGCTATCAGTGCCCCGCTTTAGATTTTCAACACACAACAAGCTTAGATATTTCATTCAAACCACTTGGTGGGTGAAATCGAGGGATTAAAACGAGGTGATTAAATCCAATTTGCAGGTGTAAAATATACAATGCTCGGTTTGAAAATCTGGATCCAATCATTATAGGAACAATTTCGACAGAGAAGCTGAGGACTTTTTTCGTGACCACTGACATCACTACAACTTTCAGGTATCCTATCCTTCAGATGATAGACTGTTCTAAAGGAGAGTACAGAGGATCAAACGGACCAGTTGCAAGGGACCCAACTGCGATTCACCTCTTATTATCTTATCTTATATAACTTGTCGCGGTATCGATTGTCTTATTAAGCTTGTTAATATTTTATTCACACAATGGATAGTACATTTTTTAACGATTAAAATCTTCTTTTAAATGTATATTTTTGGTTGAATTACTTGATGACAATTATTATAGGACTACTAACTTAGCGGATCTTTTTACGAAATACACATTCATACTTTTTTTTTAGGATAAAAGATACCGAAATAAATGTAACACTTGTGTACATGATAGGTAGTATAGCGTAATTTACATAATTTTAACATTTTGTTTTGATTTTTATATCTGTTATGAACAATTTTTTTTTATTTAGTCCATATATGAATACAAAACCTTACAACAACTACCCAGTGTTGGATGAACAAGGGACAACATGAATGGGTATCATGTTGTGAATAAATATGTTTGTACAATTTATATAACAGAAGTTATTATTAGTGTTTGAAGGTATATTTGGAATGAACAATGATATGAAAAAGATGAAAAGAAGACGAATTTGTTTATGATTTGTTATAAGGAAGAAAGATCTGTGTAACAGTACTTCTCAACTTTGATATTATATAAATCTTGTATAACAAAAAAATATATCAAACTGTTATCCACTGACATGGTATATTCACACATCGGCTTATGGAAATTGGTTATGAATCTGTTACTTCTTATTATTGTAGATAACTCGGATTTTTTTTTCAAATACCGATTATTTCCAGACCAGATGACACTATATTAATTCGTTATTAATATTATCTTATATCATAAAATATCTATCTATATTATCTTATATCATATATAAAAATTTGACTACATTAAATAATTATTTTGACTAAGGACACTTAATTTATATAATAATGTTTGTAGTATTTTATAAATATCAGAATGCAAGTATATTTTTTATTAATTTTTTTTAGCCTATAGTTTTGATACTTTTACTTTAAGGGTTTGGAATAAATGTGTAGAAAAAAAGCGCCAGATAAATAAATCATAACAATTTTACAAAATTTACTATCAAATTTACCCACAGTTCTTTAATATAGTTAACTTATACAATGTTATTATTTGTAATTTCGAAATCATTCATATTCTAAAAAAGATCTAGTTGCGTCAATTTTTACTTTATTCTATATTATTATATTAGAAATACACATTTGAGGTGCTCTGAACTAATGCCCAAAAAAAAAAAAAATGGATATCAGAAAATGATTTATATATGGATGTATCAGTGATATCGTATCGCACGTTTTATCCTAAATTCACCAACCTTGGTCTTTTGTCTTCATATTACCTCTAGTTGTGTTGCGAAGCATTGAACTACTTATTTTATTTTAGTGATTTTAAGGTTTTTTAAGTTTTTATCGGAAATGGCTCCAACAAATTTCATCAAAGTATATTTATAAAAAATTTTAAACTCTACAACTTTTATTTGAATGATTTCTCTTTAAAATTCAAATAAGGGAGAAAAATTTAACTAATAATTTTTCGCAACACTCAATACTGTACTTACAATGTATATAATAGTCGAAGTAAGTGCTCTTACGTGTCGAAAAAATATTTAATAAAGTTACTAAGAAATTTAGAAACTCAGGGTCATTTCAAAAACGTGATAAGTAATTTGAAATAAGGCAAGTTTGATTTCGAGACCAACTAAAGCGATATTCAATTTTTTTTATCACAAAAAATGTGCTTTTGTTAACTGGAGTTTCAACTGCATAACGAAATTAATTTTTGTAGTTATTACAAAATTAGCTTAGACAAAATGATTTAAAAGATATCCAATAGAAAACCGAAATAATTAATTATAAAAAATGCATTAGTCACTGTATATTAGGCATTTATTATTCTCTTGGCGAAGGCACCCCAAGCTCAATTACGCAATAAATGCATTTTCGTTATCCAAACAACAAATACAATTTAATTGAATTTCGATTATAAATAAAAATAAATCTATTCAATTTATAATCAAATCACATAAATAAACAATTGACATTAAACCATCTACCCACCCTTACTGCATTGCATTCACTCACCAGCAGCACCCTTATCATCGAAACCTTCAAAAATTCAAAAGTTATATAACAAACACACATATGTTATGAAAATATCATATCAAAACCATGCAGTTTTACAATGACTTTATTTAGGTCATGCAATTTATTCGGTGGTCACGAAACTTTATACCCAAAATATAATTTTTAATAGTCATTTGTTTACGTTGTTATGTATAAAGGATGATCACGATTGGATGAGATAAAACAATGTTAAATAATTATATAACTTGTTAAATTAAACTTAATACGTACTTACATAACTTGATTTTGATTTTGAGTTTAGTTGTAATCTATATATCTAAAAACTACTGAACGGATTTGAAAAATCATTTCATGGGAAATCTATTTTTATCCCTGTATTCCCACGTGAACAGGAACTAAGCAAATTGAAAATTGAAACTGCGTGACGTCCGCTAGTAGATATTATAACAATAATAATGATAATAATATTACTACTAATAATAATGAGGATTTTACCACTTTTTCAAAGACATTCACGTCTTTTACAGGAATAACAGGAATGATGACTAGGAATTGGTAGATATTGTTGGAGTTGTAAATGGAGAATAAAACTGCAGAATTTCTCCACAAGCAAAGTTCGTTACTTTGTTCTTATCCATTAAACGCCCTTTGTTTTAATTGACAAACATTAGCTGCAGGGATTATAACTTATAACGTCCCTGTCAAAGAAGCCAAACTCTTAAATATAACGCCTTAAGTTTTTTTTAGTTAAACATTAAAATTTAATTTGGAAATTTAAATTTTTGATATTTCAAACATAATATAAAATGATTCCAGAATTTATCTCAGTGTCATCGGTCACTACTGATTGTCATCGGTCAGACAACAGATAAAGGTAGCAACCTCATGGTGAAGGTACCACTACAGAATATATACCTTAATCAAAACGGCTATCGGTTTTTTTTTTATATATATGAGTTACAAATTCAATTACCTTGTAGGATGTTGATGAAACAAAGGCAGCAAATAACGTAAGACAGCATATAACAGTAAACAATGAAGTTATTTTTGTTCCATTACATGTTAAGTTAGGCTAGCCATCCACAATATTGGGAGAAACCGGGCAAATTTAGGTATATATTCTGTGATAGCATCAACTAAGTGGTGAAGATGTATTGACTTATATTTATATTTAACGCCTTTTAGTCTCAAAAACAAAATTTAAAACCACTAGCAGCATAATGGTAAAAATGTTAGATTAATAAACACTATAATAATCACTTTGTATAATTGATAATGGAAACAAAATTTATATATTCTTTTTGCCATAACTGTTGTTTGGAAATTGTTTGGATATAGTTTTGTAGTAGAAAATGTAGATAGGTCAGCATTTTTATAGATGAAATATTCGTTTATTTAATGATGTAAATAAAACTATAAGTATGCCAAATATATACATTTTATTATCAATACTAACCAATTTGTAAGTTATTATATAGCCAGAATTGTTAACGAAAATAAAACTTCGTTTTTCTAATATTTTTGAACTATCTAAATGGTATTCGTAAAACTAATTAATTTGTTGTGTTCGAATATGACGAAAGTGTGAGAAAATGTAACTGGTAGTCCTAATAATTGGACAAAAAATGTTATGGTATACACCACAGATGTTTGTTATTTCTTACGTATTGAAGAGATACTTTTCTTCACAAATAGAGACTATTATTATACTTATATTTTTAGAAATTTTTTTATCTACTAATTATTGATTATCAGTAAATGGTCTCTATAAAGTTATGCTTTTATCAAAGACTAGCTTCCATATTTTACTGTTTACATTTCGTGTTTTGTATTTTGCATTACATAATACCTTGATATAATATTTAATTATTTTATGAACTAACTTCGATTCTTACATTACAGCTATTCAGCTAGTCTTTACAGCTATATATATATATATATATATATATATATATATATATATATATATATATATATATATATATATATATATATATATATATATATATATATATATATATATATATATATATATATATATATATATATATATATATATATATATATATATATATATATATATATATATATATATATATATAGTTGTAAAGACTAGCTATATATATATATATCTTCTATGGTTCGAAAGTTGGGTCCTAGACCCATTTGACCAAATGAAACAATTTTACTCTTTCACGGACTTACACCTCAGTGTCAATGTTTAAAATATGTTCACGAAATTTAAACTTTTCGGTTTTGAGTTATCTACCGAGCAGACAGGTAGATAGATAGACGGACAGGCGAACGGACATGCGGAATTGGACTAATAAGGAGATTTTTTGAATACCTATACCAAAATTTTGCCTGTGCGGGGAATATTTTTAGCTTTATAAAAAAAATGCAATTCAAATTTATCTAATTAGCACATGTAATTCAATAAATAATTACCACATGTAATTAAATAGTATCTTTATTATAATCTAACTTTTATAGATGTACAAGCTACGTATTTGGTGTGTTTTATGCCTGGTATTGGCAAAAGGTTTGTAGTAAGCGTGTGATACATCCACAGAAAAAAACTTCAGGTTTTCACCACCATATCTGATCATATTTTCAGATAGAAACATTCCGATATAAACGTGTTGCATATCATTAACAACATTAAATTTTCATGATAAATATATTTTAAACTAAAAATTATTATACATTAAAACCACAAATACAAAATAGTGATTTAAAAATTACATAGGTAGATAAACAAACCATACACAACAAACATGTTGAATTTCATAAAACAGTCGACTCTATTAGGGGGTAAAACGGATTAAGTGTATTATTAACTTCCATATGAGGTAATATATTGAAATCGCCCCGAAAAACAAAATCGACAATGATTTCATATTTTCACTTTTTGAGGTCATCAAAGTTCTTCAAAAAATTTTGTGCGAGTGTTTCTGAGTTTCTATGTGGCAAATATTCTCGACGGTAATTAATTACGGAAAACGATTTCTACTGATCAATCCCGATTAGATTAAAAGCGGTGAGCCGTGCAATCATGATACAGATTTTTGAGTTTACTCCTCCAAAATTGATTTTCATATATGGAGCCCGGTATGAGTACTAAATACAGTGGTCAAATGACCTCGTTACGTTTTTTGTACGCAACCAATTGTACGCACATTTCAATTTTCAGTCCCACTTGTGTATAACACGCCCCTGAGATAGATGAGTTTTCCCTCCATGCTTAAGTAAATTTGAAGCCAAAAACTTTAATAAAAAATTGTCTGTATGTAGAATTTTAGTCGAACCGTTGTGTTCTAATTGTATGGAATCTGTCACAAATAATGCAGTATAGTCTACAAACACAAAATTATATACATTGAAAAAATATATATATACCCTAATAATAAACAATTATATAAAACTTAATTTTGAATTTTTTTCACGCAGTGACATCTGGGAGAAAAATTTAATCATACCACACGTAAACAAATTTGAAAAATATACCAAAATATTTTCTGAAATTCCGCGCATAAATAACACAAAAAATACTTATCCAAATGGAATGAAATTTTGACATGAAAAATTTGACATGAAAGCAGAGGGAATGTTGAACAGTTTTTTACAAAAAGCGTTATTAAATTTAAATTTTAATTAAAAAGTATTCATAAAATGGAGAATACTTTTTAATTAAAATTTAAATTTAATAACGCTTTTTGTAAAAAACTGTTCAACATTCCATCTGCTTTCATGTCAAGGTTGTGCATATCGATATTCATTGCATTGCATTGCATTGTATTTCTCGAGTTACTTGTGTCCGAAAATACTGTGTTAATTATAGAGGTCTCTATCAAAATGACAGATCCACTTAAAAGTGGTTAAAAGTTTTTTTAACCATGAGATATTTGGAAAATTTAAATACAATGAAATTTTTTTTTTTAACAAACAACATTTACTCAAATAAAATCAATTATTAACTGTTGAGATTCGCTACAAATACAGTTGACAATATATGTACTATAATTGATTTAATAATAGTAACAATACATTTTATTTTCTATGCACATTACTTATACGAAAGCTCTTGGTGCGCCTTTATAAAGTTGCACATTTTACGGCTTGTTTTATATATCCGCCACCCACATAAAAATATACACCTACAATGGAAATATCATATTGCAAAAACAATGTTGAAAAGTTAAATAAACAATTAAAACATAACAAAGTTAGGAAAATATTATTTTTTTACAAAAATATTAATAAAAAAAAATAATAAATCTAAGTAATTGTTATTGAGCAGATGGAAAATCAAACCGGACTAAGAATTTTTTATACTAATAACCTGCTCATTAACTGTATAATTTTTATACTATAATGAGAAAGTCTGAGTTAGTGAAGATAAAAGTATATAAACACGCTCGATTTTCGATTATCTAGAATTTTGAGAAAATTATTTGTTTCCGATCAAACTCCGTTTTTAAGATAATTTTGACCTAAAAAATTTCAAAAATAACAACGATTTGGAGATTACGTTTTGTTTGGAAATTAGTTTTTGAGATTACGTCATATCGCGGAAATTAACAACATAGTTATTAAACTATTGTCTTAACTACTTTGGTGGAAAGATATTTCGTTAGTGCAATCTCGTTTCTACCTTCGTTACAAGTTAAATCATTTCCAAAATTCAATTCACATAAATAAAATCTAAGGTTAAAGGAACTTAGATTCTCTTAAATGGTCCCTTAAATAGCGCTAAACGCATCTTAAGCATACCTAATTATTAAAAAAATACTCAGAATTCATTTTAATCATAACGGAAATTTAAAATTATTTTAAATTAACAGGAGTTCAGTGTGAATGTCTAGAATAATATTTTAAGCAAAACAATAAGTTTCAAACGAAGCAACTGAAAGCAGAGGGTCTAATATATTCTATATTCGATTTCTATCATTTCTATCTTCAGGCTACAGCATTTCTATTATTGTGTTCTAGAAATTATCTTAAATGCTTTTTGTAATAATCTACCACAAATCATGAAGTTGAAGTAAACTTCTAGTATTAATAATTCATACATATATAAGTTTATGAGTAAAAGAAATAAACAATTTTCTTACTTTAAAAAAGCACAAAAACAGAAATAACTACATAATAAACTCACATAGAATCAACATTGTAACAGATATAAATTTTGATAACAGAGATTATCTTTCTCGCATATACAGAACAAAAAAAAAATGGAAAGTTTTCGTTTATATGTTGTATGTTTAAGAACTTTATGTTCTGGAATAAGATACCGTATAGACGCCACCGTTGTTGGTAGACTAAATGGATATACTGTAATAAATAACAGTTTAATATATATAATATTAGGATTATTTTTATTGGCCTATTTACGTTAATTTTTTATTTTATTTTTATTTTTTTGTCGTTATGAAAAAAATTCGGATTGTATGCGTTAGTGTTTTTAAACAATATTGGTAAGGAAACATTAAAACGCCCTAAAAACTGATTTAACGGTGGATAGTTAAATGGCTTGAATTTTTTTCCAATTACCACAAGCTCAATTTTTGTATTTTATCATCATATAATATAATATATTTATTGTCAATTTTGATATTGTTGCTTTTTCGTACACCTTTACTTTTTCAAACACAGTGTACAAAATAGGAAGAAGGAATCTTTACCCTCCAGGAAAGGTCTATCGGCCTCCAGCTTGAGACTCGGTTCGGCGATAAGGTAACTCTTCCTTTAAAGTAGGGAAGAAATAATATCCAAAAAATAAAAAATAAAATAAAATTTTTAGTTTCGGGGTATTAAAAAGAGTTTTCAATCTATTCTCAGGCATACGAGATACGAACGAACAAAAATTTTCATAAAAATCTGTCAAGCCGTTTCAGAAAAGTTTGGTGGTATGACACGAGAATTGTATACAAACGATTTATAAATTATATGATATACTAGTGGGCAGCATAACCCTAGTCTTATAAATAGTAAATGATTCTGTTAGTGTCAACTGAAAAAGTAGAAAAATATTTAGTAATTTATATTTTTTCAGAAATGCACAAGTTCATTAAAGAAAGCATGCATTACATTAGCTGGGCATTATTAAATAAAGCTAAATTTATACCCGGTAAATTGTATTTTGGTTGTAGATGCATTACAAATTAAATATAATAAAAATTTAGTGATATTAGAATTAGCAATTATAGGGTGGAAATTACATTCGTAAATTGTAATAAATGAGATTATAATGGTAGAATACATACAATTTTCTTAAAAGGGAAAATTATTTTTGTCAATTAAATAAATTTTACGATGTATTTATTCTATTTGAAGTATTATTCCACCAAGTAAGTTGTCATAAACACATTTTAATTAGGGATTAAGTTTTATACGAATAATAGAACAATTAAAAACCCGATACATAAAAATTTCGTGTCACGTTGTTTTCGTGTCGTTCCAACTTGAGAAATAGGATAGTTTATATCTTAATTTACAAATCGTTCGTATTATCTGTGATTTCCATAAGACTCCAACAGATGGCAGTGTAAGGTAATTTATCGACTGGATTGACTATGTATCCATCAGATAGCGCGCTATGTCAAATCGAAATACACGGCGTCCAACGTCACGAGGTAATGGGTGGAATCATCACTTACAGACATCAAATAAGAAAGGATTTTCCGAAAAAATTCTAAAGGGCGTGAGAAATGGGAACAATACATCGTAAATAGTGTGAAATTTTATACGTAGTTGTTGGGTGAAAATGTCTTATTTATAATAGAACAAAATAAATTGACAGCCAAATCTCACTCCGGGTTCTACTGCGAATTATTTTCAGTTTTTTATTTTAAGTTTCATAATATTTAATTCTGAAATTAAAATATTGAAAAAAAAGTTATGGTTTACAATGATGGAATTCTTTATTAATTTAAGATGATTTTTTTATTAAAACCTAAAACTTAAAATGTAGAACAATGTTTGTAGGTAGTGGGTAGAAAATGAAAAAACTAATTTACTAGTGGAGTTCTGGAGACAATATAGATTTATTTTAAGACTCACACATATTAAGTTTATACATATCAATATTATAATAAAATAAACTTCCTGGGATCCTAGCTACATCTATGTATATCAACATCTCCTGAAGCTACGAACAATCAGAGAGGTGTTCGCCTTTATATTTACTGCTAATCTTCAGTCTTAGAGCTCACTTCAATCATAATTCATTATAAAATTAAATTTACACCCTCTTAGTCAGTTAAGGGAGAAGAAATAAATGATAAAGAGAAAAGAAGGATAATTGAATACATATTTGGAATATGTTCTTTATAAACTTTCTGTTAATACTGAAAATTGTGACTTTTAATGGCAGTCATTTTTAAAATTATAGAATTATTACACTTTACTAGCCCAGATGCCATTTGACCTTACTACTATATATACCTTATTAAGCTACTATACCTCTACAAATTTGGAAAATAGTAATAATAATAATAATTGAAAAAAAGTTGAACATAATTGTATTATATTTACTCACAAAGAAATATTTATTTAAATTTATTGCAATTATTTAGATATTATACAATTACAGAGACAACATTATTATTAATTTGCTTTATATGAATGTATTGATACCGGAAATTGAAATTCATGCTTCAATAAATATTTCGTAACACTACAATTAGTTTGTTTACAATTATTAATTATAAATGGAGAACATTATAACTGGTGTCACACACCAATTTAATTTTATTCTCTTGGAAAAAATGTTTTCAGTTGTTTCAAGGCGATTATAGAAAGTGTAAGAAGATTTAAAATTATTTGTCTTGATCAAAAATAATTTTTTGAAATTATTTAACTTCTATTTTACAATCACGTTAAAAGTTTATGGAAAAATTCCCAATATTTTCTCACAACAAGATAGTAAGCAATTAATCAAAAATTAAAAGTAAGTATTATACAGAAATTATAATTTAACTGACACTTTTTGATTATTAATAAAATGTAAATATAACATTTTGTTAAAACCATAAAATTCTTAAAATTATGATTTCATCTACTACTATTTAAAATTCAACTGTATACCATTTATTATATTTTAGGCGTGATATTTCGTATAAAATTGACAGTATAATCTTTTCGTATAAAATTTGCAATATAAAAACAAAACGTTATAAATTATGTTTTAATTGTTCCATTTTTACATAACTTCATTTATTTTTCATATTGTCCATTTACTATGAAATGTCACACACATAATATAATATTAATATTAATAAACAATTGAATACTGCAATTAGATGACGAAATTATGTTTTATTCATGAATCATATTTATTTATTAGTTGTCCCTTAAGATAAGAAAGACATCTGAACAAAATTATAGGCGTTGTTGCAGGTTTATTGGTTTCATGGATAAATAAAACTGGTTGAAATTAATGGGCATAAAACTTTCAAGTAGCCAAAGTTGTTATGATGGAAAAAATTTTAAATTATTTTTAGGGCGGACAAACAGAACTCATGTTTATCAGTTTTCGCTGGTTATGAGAATTTTATAAGCCATATAATTCATAAGAAAACTAAGTCATTTATTTTTTATCACTTTCAAACTAGATTACAATATATGCTGTTTTTAAAAAATTGTTATATCAGCTTATAAAGTTTCATTATTAAAAAAGTTTCATAGTATTATAAAAATCAGTCGAAGGTATGAATTTTAGGCTTGGCTATTGTCAGAATTCTTCAGTTCAAATTTTTTATACTCTGTTTTGCATTACAATTTTTCATTGTAGTCGATTTAAATAAACAAAATTTTTTTTATGATTATAGAAATTAATAAATTGTTAAATATTTTAATAATGAAGAAACAAAAATTTTCGTAATTTAAACAAGTATTCTGTAATTAATTTGATTAAAAAGTTTTTATATTTATAGAAAAGCCTTTTTCACTTTTTGTAAAATATATATTTATTATAAACATTATAAAATAAAAACATTTTATTAATATTTAATTAATTATTGTCATAAATTGAAGTTTATATGATTTAATAATAGATAAAGACAAATATATATATAAATATATATATATATATATATACATATAATATATATATATATATATATATATATATAAATATAACGAGTGTGAATACATGTTCCTTAATTATGTATATTGATCTTATAAGGTACAAATAACCAAAACAAGTCAAGATAACAACCAACAGAATGGATTGTTTTGATACTCAATATATGATTTAGTATCAATATTTAAACAATTTTAAATCATTCATATTCATACAATATTTCCTATATCTAGCCTTTATACAGTTATAAATACATATATAATACTTATAATATGTGTTGTAGTAGTAAATTTCCGTGCAATAACTGACTCAAAAAATAAGTTTTTAGATGAAAACGAAGGGCTTGTCGATTATAAATATAGAAATTATTTTTCGACATTGATAACTACAATACATTATCTGTACTTGTGTTATCAAGGAGTCTGCTGTGTTTACAAGCACAACAATTTCTCTTGTAGAGCATTCAATCAAATACCTTGTTTTACACAATCACTTTTTATAAAATGACTTAGCATAGGCATATTTGCCATTAAAACCATTTACAAAAATATTTATAATACGCCTAACAAACAAATGGTATGCTATAAATAACTGTCAAATGATCCATTCTTCGGATACCATATTCTTAAAATACTTCTTCTATAAATATTTAATTAATTTATATAATTTATAAAATATACAGTAATGATTCACATCGTTAAAAAAAATACGCAATTATTACGTTATAAAGATTTTAATACAAATCAAACCCTACAAAATAAATAAATTACAATTCTTAAATACAATTACTACCTCTTCTAAATACTATGCATTAAAACAAATTATTGCGTAGGTGTTTCCAACTCCATATAATAAAAATGTTTTTTTCAATTTATATTAAAATGAGTATAATTGAAATAAATTACTAAATACACAGTACTAAAATAAAACCACTTTGTAATAATTATACCTGTTTAACTAAGTTTAATAGTTAAAACGTTTATTATTTACTTTTTATACTTGAAATATATGAAATCTGTGAGGATGATCCAACTTTTAAACCATTAAAGAGAAACGACAAGTTTAAACACAATTTGTAGAGTGGCATCCATTACGAGTTGATTTTTTAGAATTAATATATTAACATCAGATAAAATATTCAAAAAAATAACTAATTTCTTAATTAGCTAGCTCTATACAGATTTACTATATTGCTTAAATTTTTTTTTTTTTAAAGTGTTAAATGAACTTAATCTCCTGATAAGAAAATATAGTCAGTGACTATTATTTAGAGTTTATATACGCGTTTATTATTTCTAAGGGTTTCAATAAGGGAGTTAAATATACAGTAATTAATTTTATTAAATCTAAACATAGGATATGCCTAAAATACCAAAATTCTTCGACAAAAACTGAGGTGATTTAATTTATAAACTTTAGTTAATTTTTTTTTTTTTTAATCTTACGAATTCGGAAAATATGGACGTTAAAAACTGTTTATTAAACAAAGAGGGAGTTTTAAAATGTATGACATCACTATTCTTTATCCTACCTCTGGAGATTGTTAAACAATGGCATCACTACCTTGTAATTTTGTAGAGATTATATGAAAAACACCGTTTTTCAAAAGACGGAAAATGGGAAATATTTGTAAGATTTATTTTTGAATATATTTTTCTATTTCTGTTATGGTCTACTTTCGTATTTTGTTTTCAAATATAATTAAATCAATATCAGTCAACTAGCACCTATTGCTAGTCATTAACAAAAAAATTTAGAATTAGTATTAATTCTTAAATTCGATAAATAAAAGAAATTTTCAGAGAATACTAGATTTAGTCTACAGTTTGTAACGCTAGCAAATATTGAAGATAATAACAAAGTTTGTGTTCATAAAGTCACCTTTTTTTTAAGTCACTTTTCAACAACTTAGGTGATATAGTCACTACAATGAGCATATTCTATTCAACAACAGCACACAGCAAATTCAATGCGGTCACCCATCCAAGTACTAATTGTGTATAATTTTGTTTAACTTTCTTGATCAGTTGAGATCAGTAATTACGTTACGTCAATCCGATCAAATAACCTCATTAGTCAATTTCCGGCTGGCCGTCCTTCCATCTGCCTGTCTGTCATCAAGAAAACTCAACAACAAATAAAGCTACCGCGCTGAATTTTTGGTAGTGTATTCTGGACCTAGAAAATGAATTTAAATGCCTGAATGAGCAAAATCGGTTCATTGGGTCAAATTCATGACCGGAATTTTAAACCATAGAAGATAGAAGAAAATTGAAAAACAAAAAAAAAACAAATTTTCTGAATTTTTTATTTATAACTACAATTACATACATATATAACTACAATACGTATTATTATTATATACGTATTGTTAAATGTATACTCTTTATATTTAGAGTATTTTATTTAATCTAATAATTAAAAATAATTCAAACTTTCATACTGAATTATGTATCGAGTATCTAAACAATTTACTCTATTATTTATTATCTTTACCAATTTTATGTAAATTTAATAAAAGAATTAATCAAATCAACATAATTAAAAATGTCATCATTCTATTATGATAAATTATTTACAAAATTACCATTAAAAGCCTGTGTCTTTTTCTATTCTAATTACATTACGGATGTACATAAATCTTTCAGAAATACAGACAAGGGTCCATATCTCTTCAGTATATATACAAATAAGTTATTCCATGTGATTTTGTAATGTAGGATATGTATAAAAAATATAATGAAATAAATAGTATTATCGACTATCCCTAGATTTTAATCATTAATAATTTTTTCATTTTTTTTCTTCTGAATAATACATGAGTTTAATTGTTAATATCTTCTAAACGACATCATACCATTAGTTACTTATAATGTTCCTGAAAACATAATTTATCTTCATTACAGTTTGGAGATAGAGAAGTTGTTGTTGGTTTTCAATTTAAATTAAGGAAGATATGGGCATTAAATATCATGTTTAAAGGAACATGGGAGAATATCCTTACGTTTTCAAGAGATGACACATTTTTAATCTTTCTATAAAACTTTTTTGTTTTTGAATTGAAGTTTCACATTGTGTAAATTAAGAAATTTATTTATCCATTTCCGAATATCATGAAGGATGGAATGATCTAAATATAAAAAGTAACATGAACTACTTGAAGGAGCTAAATAAGACAGTAGGACCTCAGATAGACTTATGTTGAATGTTGAAAATTGTGACAGATAGAAAAAAATAGCATTTTGTATCAACTTATACAATTATAATTTTTTATTTATTTATTTATTTTATTCATGCAGTATTGCTTTTTCTTACACCTATACACCTATATACTTTCTCATAAACAGCTGCTTATGTATTCGTCCGATTTCGGAGCAGCTCGTCTCGATTCGTCAAGCCACACCTCCTTGCCCGTCGGGGTGGGGAGCGTGAGGTTTTTTCGTTACGGAATTTCTGGATTCGCTCCCCGCGTTCAAGGCCCGCGATAGAAGCTATGCAATGATTCCGGAAATACTTGAACAATGCGATATGCGCACTTTATATAGTTGACAGTTCGTCATACTGCTAGTGAGAAGAGATAAAGAAGTTTTATTTTGAATAGATAAAGAAGTTTTATTTTGAATTTCAAAATTAGATTTTGGTTTCTATGGAAATGATGATTTCTAACATATCAGGTTTTTTCGTTACGGAATTTCTGGATTCGGTCCCCGCGCTCAAGGCCCGCGAGAGAAGCTATGCAATAGCTTAAAAAAACTTTTATTTTATAATGAAAAGGCAGTTTATTAAAAATATACAATGTTACTTTATATTTTTTCAAAAATCTTTATAGCTTCGCCAAAATTCATTTAAAGCTTATTAATACAATAAACAACGCAAATAATTGACACTTTATATTTGTGTGGATGTTATTTCTGTTATTAGAAAATTGATTAAAATTATGAAATAAAATTGATGGTATATTATTGTTTTGGGTTCGAAATAAAAAAGATACAAAATTTAACGTATTTATAGTAATGGTAGTTAAAACTATAGGCTGACCGGAGCATTGGCAAGTAGACTTTTTAGGCCATTTTTATCGACTCCGTTAATAAGCCGTGGATTGAAGGTAGACTATTTGTCTACATAAACGTAAGATAACTATCTAAATTTATATATATATGTATATATATATATGTATATACTACTAGACCCGGTCACAGTGTTGTGAAAATTTTGACAGAAGAAGCTTGAAAAAACTATTTTCCCATTTGATCAAACGATATTACATCGATTGCAAGCAAAATTCAAATTTCAAAGTAGATTGGACCAAGGAATCACGTTGTCCCATACAAACTCTGCACCCATTTAACATCCTCGTAGATGTAGAATTTTAAAAAATTATTTTTATGTTTTTTATCGACTGTATTAACTGTCAATATATCAAAACTTTCAGATTGTAGTAAAAATTGGTTCCTAATTCTAAAGGCTAAGAACTAGTTTTAGGTTTTAAGACTATAGTATTTTTATATTAAACGCCACGAATAATAAATGTACGACGTTTGGCATGAAAATGAAAATCAATGACATTTTCTGTATTAGCCACAATCATTAATTTAAATTAATGTCAATTTAATATGTACAGATCGATAAATGTTGTGTATTTAATTTAATGAATCTGTAATGAAATTTATTTACAGTATGTATCAAGAACTTTCTGAGATGTCTCAAATTATTGGTTGAACACGAAATAATATTATGCTGGCTCTACACTAAGGCAAACGTTGTTAGATAGAATGTAATCTTGGTAGGCATTTTGTTTAAACCATATATACTGTTTTTTTAAAGGCAGTGATGTCACGGGACATAGTTTGATATAAATGACTTAATATCAGTATACAATAACACTACCAAATTACTGCAACATGGAATGGTATGATATTCAAGTTTTTATAAACAGTTTTCAAAAGTACAGAGAAAAAGAATTAAATGTTAAAAAAATCTTTAAATTCTAAAAATTATGAAAATATTTGCACTGAATTACACTATGTGCATAATATTTTATTAAGTCAGTAAAATTAAAAGATAGTATGTTATCCATCAAAATCTAGAATAAAATTTTGTATCGAAATAAAATCGACTTAAAAATTCATAATTTATAGGATTCTAACAACTTTCACTCCATTCTGAAAAACGAAAAATAATAAAAATTATTTGTGTTTTTTCGTTCTCGAATTTCTTTTAAAGGATTGTTAATTTATTAGATGCACCCCAATTTTAAAACAAGATCCATATACAATTTTTGTAAAATACATCGATCCGCTTGATGAACGAGATGGTATAGATAAAAAAACATATTTTAGAAAAAAAAAACGAAACGGAACGATTATTCATTGTTCAACACTGAAAGTCATAAATCAATTGACTCTGTGAATATGTATGAATGTAGATATTGTATTTATTATATAGATCATATAGTCAATTGATTTTGACAGTCATTCAATTAATCTCTCACAAGTCAAAGATATAATCTAATAATTTTTCTACTATACATAAAATAAAATGAACAAATATATATATTTATTTATATCAATTTTTAGAAGAAGGGTTATAAATTTTATTAATAAATTTTTGTATATTTACTGTATATATTTATTCTGTCATATATATTCAGCGGCATGTTTCAAATAAGGAATATATTTTTACTGTAATCATTTAAAGGACATCTACTTTATAAAATCATAAATTTAAAAATGAAACTAATTCAATAAAGATTATCAAAGTTAGACCACACATATATTGGAGATTATCTCTTAAAATGATTTTGAGAAGGATTTATACAATTCAACTTGTGACAAATATTCAAATTCAAACTTATTTTGTACGTTTAAGCTGATTTCATCATTCCAGATTTGAAATTATTATCAAATGGAGTGAATATACCGGGTGTTACTTATCAAGGCGAACAAAATTTAATAATTAATTATTTGGATTAAATATTCCCTAATGAAATATCTTAATTTAGATATCATCGATATTTTTCTATTATTGTGAAGTCAAATTCGAATTCCCATTAATTATTATTACTTTACAAATCGTTCATTTGGGATGAGGTTTCAATTATTTTATTATTCGAATATATATTGGCTCACAGTGTAGGTATTTGTATTGTTAAATGTAGTAAAACATTATTCCAATATCCGGTTTTTGTGAAGCCTCTTTATCAAATCTGCATACTTAAGGAACAAGAAATAAATATATGTATTAAATTGTCCACAAATACAGAGAGATGTAGTCATTTCTACATCTCATATTTTTCTGATTCTGTTATATAGAATTAAGATCCACATTTTAACCAAGTTTAAGAATAGAAATATTGTAAGTTTTCTTATGAAAAGACTTGAGTCCTGTATAATTAAATAATTTAACTACAAAAGGAAGGAGAAGTTGTACGTGTGATATCGTTTCAAAAACAATACACCCAAAAAGCGAATCGAATTATACTAAGAAGCGTCTTTAAGCTATAAGTAAGACTTGAAAACAAGAAGGATATAAATTTAAATTAGTATTTTTTTGCGCTACCTAATATTATGTTGAAATTCTACCAGACAAATCCAAATTTAATTGATCTTAAGCGATGATTTTTACTCTTAAAAAGAGAAAAAAAATACAATTTTACAAAGCGTGCCAGATCTTGAAAACTGCAGACCCGCGGATACTGATCTGAACTTTTCAACTCAAGGTTGTGTGCGTGACCTTGAAAGTAGTCGTTAGTAAGAATTATAAGTACCAATTTGCTCACAACTGTTTTTCAGAATTTTAAATAAAAACTAGTTTAATGGGATTAAACAGTATTTTATTACTACTAAACTTATAGACTCATACACGTAGTGAAAATAAATAGTGGAAAACATCCACTGAAAATTAAACGGATACACGAATATCCGGCACATCCCTGTAACTTATTAATAGATCGTTATATCTTGAAGTAAAATGGCATAAAACATGTTATGAAGAAGTATCCACTGGTTTGTTTTGAAAGATCATATACATTTCTGCACCATCTTGTATATTAACTAAACAAATGGCACACAAGTTCGTTTGATTTTGTTGACGAGGATCACAATCATCTTTAATATTGTATTAAATGTAGTATTACAGTCCTTATAATAAAAAACAGATACCGACCAATTGTATTTTAAATACCTAAGAACAAACCATTCCGATAACAAACCTTCATTTACTATGCACAAGTATTAATAACCATTCATATTAAATCCCATTTCATACATACCGATCTTCCTCATTGCTTAATTAATGTCTTTCCATTACTAATTTATACATTTGCCATATACAAAATAGCATTATGTACATATATACCAAAAATATTCTTAAACAGTCTGTATATAGATTACAAATAAAACAATGAATCTATACTAATATTATAAAGAGGACACTTTAATGTACACAACCGCTAAGAAAAAAATGAATTAGAGAAGGTATCAATATGGGGGAATTTTTCTCGCATTTGCCAAAATGTCACCTCCACTTTTAACATTATTAGTATTTATATTTATTATTCGATGTGTTCTTAATACCCAAATTAACAAGACAAAATACTCGCGATGATTTTTGCGTCATTTAATTTGGAGATATTTGGAGATATTAGACTTTACATGCCGTTATATTTCCATTTTAGTACAATTGTAATAATGTCTAAAAGTATGTATATTAGGTATATCAGTATAAACATAAAACCTACAGAATCATTTTTTTGTGCATGCTGTGCGAATATACATAATTCTATAGTGAAGATCTCTATAATATTACCAATTAGTTAGCTCAATAAATGTTGTCTATAATTTAACATTTACTACTTTGCTAATTATTTTAATTGCTTTAACATTCCAAATATATCTATTTGTTAAATTGTAAATGACTTCACTTACTTATATAGGAAAGAAAAAGGCATTTAATTATTTACTAAAAGTCATAAAATTTATGCATTTTTTTTTTCACATAAATTTTATTTTTAAATATAAAATTGTAGGTTTTTTTCATCATTTTATATTCATTTTAATAATGTCCTAGTCAATTAAGTCTTAACTTAAAATTAATTACTTTTCACATATAGGTTTCTAGCATATAATTTTAGTAAATATAACTTGGTTGAAAATTATGCATGCGAAGAACTAATTTATGTATTATAATAATCGATTAGATACATAAATTTTTTTTCACAAAATTATATCTCCTTTATTCAAAAGCTATTAAGTCATGATACATTTTTTAAAATTTAAGCTTTTATGAAATTAAGGCAGTTTTTCTGTTACAATATTGTAAAAATGTTATGCATCATATGCACGGTCAGAGTAGGTTAACTTGTAGTAAAAACGAAGGTTAACTTATGTATAATTTATGTATGACACTGTACAGCAGAACTGTGGGTATTGTATACTGTTTTTGTTGTTTTAATAGTTAGGTAAAGCACACACTACTACACTAATCATAAATATGTATATCACAAATACTGTTAAATTAATATATTTTTTCACGTATTGTTGAACTTTCAGTTGCAATATCATAATAACAAAGCGGTGAATTATATTAGTTTTTCAGAAGTTTCTTGTTCTTAGTTTTTTTATTATAATCGCGAATGTTACTTAAAACGCATACTCCTTATTGCTCACAATGTAAATTATCAAAACTTTTGATTATGAATAAATCGAATTTAAGACGGTCAATAAATTTCATATTTTAATGCTAATTGTACCTTAATACCTTTTATGAGTATATAATAATTTATAATTTTACAACAGTACGACTTTAGCAGCAACTGCCTTAAGAGGTAAAAAGTTTTTTTATTTTTATTTTTTTTATTTTACTATTAAAATATGGTTTTGCATTAACAATTGAAAATAATAAATTTAAAATAATTTTTAATGTACCATTTTTTTATAACGGATTAAAGGTATAAAATAATTTCTCTAATTTCAACGAAAAAAATGGGGCGTATGCGTAATGCATTATACTCTTAGTCCGTTATAAAAGCATGATACATTAAAAATTATTATTTTTAAAATTTTTGGTATTTGTGAATGGAATTTAGCGTATAGAGAATGTTATTCTTCTTCTTCTCCATTTTTTTATTTATTTTTATTTCTCCTGAATTGTTCTACCTTTGGTTTTTTTGTTTTCATCTTGTTCGTTTTCGTCATCTTTCTATCCAACCTTTTCCTTTTTGCTCTTTTTTCAAATTTCCATAAACTGTTATCCACCTTTGACCTATGGTTCAGTTCATCTTACTCATCATTAACAATCGTAAAATTCAACCCAAACAGACATATAAGAAAGGGAGTTAATAAAAATATGTTAAAATATGGTGAAAGCACAAAGAAATAACAGAATTCAGTTAAACAAACAATTAAGTCATCTGATTTACATTTGTATGATCAATTTAAGTTCAATCGAACACTGAGAATTGTGTCAAGTTAAACTAAGATTTGAAAATTCAGAAGAATTGTGTTGAACACTATAATGCCGATCACGGTTCGTTCTCGGTAGGATCTGTGACTAGTAGAATAACACCAAGTTATATTCACTTTTGATTTAGTTGTTAATATTTTATAAGACCGAAAGGAAATCAAAGACAGGCATTATTATGTAGATCTTCAATCTACTCTGCATTGTATAAAAACTCAAAAAAATTTTTTTTTAATTTCTTTCTGAAAACGCTGATAGCCTTTTTGATATGAATACTGTCCCCGAGATGTATTTTAAGCTGACTATTACATTTATATATTTAAAGAGTCATTTAAATAATGAGCACAGCCAGTTTAAATGAAATGAGTACTGAGAAGTGATATTTGACTTCAACGAAAAGTGATTATAGAATGATTCCATAACAACGCATAAAAGGGTTTTTTAAGTTTTGAAAATATAATTTTTGATAAGTGATCTTTGATATTTCCTGGAATATTGATAATTGTTCTCAAAACCATCTTTGTCTTGAGAGCTTGTATAAAACTACGAAGATTTTCACTTTCCTTTTTTACAAATACAAATTAAAATACTCCAGTAAATGTATATTATTAAATAAGAAACATTAAAATAATATGTTTTACTATTTAATTAACATTTATTTATTCATTGCAGTTTAATTTCACACTCATTGGATAACAGATATTTTTCAATTAAAAATCACTAATTTATTTCTCTATATATTTATTTAGTATGTGCAGTTGTAATGATTTTCTAATAATTATATCCCTTAGTATTAATCAATAGCTATGTTATACACGGTTTCAGTAATCATTATCGAACGAGTATATGGAGCCATAAAACAGTGTTGTTAAGTACCTTTATACATTTGTAAAGTATCTGTGTCTGATGCATTACATTAACATTATTGACTAATAGATACATTTATAGGTGCTTTTAATTATAGTAATATAATTAAACATATTTTAAATTTTTTGTATTATAATACTAGGCCTATCTAGATAAATTTGGGAACTTAAACAGAATAAACAAAAACAAATTTTTACCATGTAGTTAATAAATTCTAATTTCTTAGAGGATCCATAGTTCTGACTTCGCAAGAAGTCAGAAAAAAAACGACTTAAATCTTTCTTCTTTACTTCTTACTTTTTTGATGTATTTCTGATTAAGATGTTTACTAAGATGCATGTTACTTTCGGTTGGAGTTTTCGAGCGATATCTTACTTTATAAGATTATAAGATTACAAAATAAAGATTTCAACGACTTGAAAAAAAGTTCCAAGCGTCCACCAGCCTCAGTTACCCGCTTATATGTGTCGACCTCTATTAAATATATTTTTTATATGCAGAAACCGTTGAAACCGTTATTTTTATTTCAATTTGGATTATGTATCTTATAAAATAAGATGTCGCTTGAAAGTGCCAACTGAAAAAGACATACATACGTAACATGGCTAATTTCAAAGGTGCTCGTAGATCAATAGGAAACTACGCACATAGATACATTATTGCCATTAAATTATGTTTAATATGACAAAATATTTACATTAAAAGAATAAATTATATATTTCTATTATTCTATATTATATATTCCATTTTTCTATATTCTATATATCTGGGCTTTTTCGTTTCCAAAAAAAAAAATAATAATAATGAGGTTTTACCTCCGAATATTTTTCATATATACACGTCTATGTTAGAGATCTCTCACATCAAATTTTAATTTAACTCGCTGCAAGGATTCGAAACAATAATCTCATATTCCTAGAAGCTGAACGTTAATAACGGCAAAAATATTGTACTGATTGGTAAATATTAATTAAATATGATATCAAATTATATGGAAAATAAGTAAACATATTCTAGAAATAAAAATAAATTTTATATCAGTTTTGTATAATCAAGATTTCAAATATGAATCAGTGGCGTTACAATTAATCCAAAGGAAGAGGAACCAATATTTAATAGCAAATATGCAATTTCCATTTTGTGTTCATCTGCCTGTCGATCTATCACTGTGTCAGTAGTCTGTGAACGCGCATATCTCCAAAACCACTGAATAAATATTTGTGGTAAACAATACTGGAGGTAGTGCAGTGCAAAGTTTGAAATGTAAAAAATTCTATTAGGCGTACGAAATTAATTTTTTTTTCGGTGGCGATTCAAGAAATAATTTTGCAATATTTTGATACCTGCGAATAATCCCTTAATTGATAACTGTTTGAAATGAAATTGATAATTTTTCTAGAAAATGGACCAAAAAATTCGTTTTTATGACGTTAGTTACCAAACCGGTAAATTTTAGAAATGGTGAAAAATACAAATTTGTTTCCTTAGAAAAATTTCCCTTGCATCTAACATCAATAATCTTCCTTTATTTGGTTGGATAAACACGAAGGCTCAGTCTCATCTACGTTTAAAAAATTTCTAAATTGGAAAATTTTTGAGAAACGATAATAGCGTCACAGAAACTATTTTAATAACGTCACAGAGATATCAAATTTGAATAGAACAATTTGATGAATATTTATATTGTGCATTCACAATGTGCATTTATGAAATGCCGAAAAATAGAACACGAGACTGTGTAAAGCCCATTTTTCTTTGATTTTAACAACGTGATGAAAAATTGAAGAATTCACAACAGAGAATAAATTGAAATATCTCAAAATATAGATATTAAGGCAAAGTAATGCACGCAATGTGAAATGAAACTGGCAATTTCTTTGCACCAATTATGCATAATCAAGACACAAATCGTATTATCATTTTGTATTTTTTTGTTTGTTTTTTATTCCGACCGTCAATTTGTCAAATAAGGAGCGCCGATATACAAAGGTAGATTAAATTCGCTTTTTTTTCTACGAAATCATAATTGTATTTTTTACATCGCATGTCTTTCACGGATGTACAATATTTATTTAATTGTAGACAAATGTGATATCTACTTGGGAATAAGACGCATGACAATTTCAATTCTAATTTCCTAGAGGCATACAAAAAACGCTACTGAAATACAATTTAAATAAATAATTCCAGTAGTTTATTAGTTCAATTAAAACACATAACATATATATTATACCTACATTATGAAATACTCGGAATGTTCTCTACAATAATTACATTTTTCTTTTTTATTCTATCTATATTTTGTACGGAATTCATTATTATTATACAGTGTAACTTCTATAATTTAAAACAGCTGTCAAAACGAATAACTCTGCAGAACAATTTTTAACTAATACAAAACAAAATGCTAATACAAACTTGTGATTTTCGTATTCGAACATAAAGTATGTTTTATGTAAATCAAGTTTCCCAGGAGATCTAATGTCTTAAAATCATGTTAATATCAATTCAAAAATTTTCATTTTCTGCAAAATAATTCAACAGAAATGAAATTACTAAATTAAAAAAATTAAACTAGTTTGATTTTAAAATTATTAATCTCCTCAATCTCTTTGTAAAAAAGCATAATAGATTTCCTTTTTTTTCTGACCTATATAACCCGTAGGTGTAGATTCCATTATCGGAATTATTGTGTTTTTTTTTTTTTTTTTAATTTCTGGCTTTTAGCTATTTTCAGCAATATAGCCATTAACCAAAGTAGATTATTATTATTATTATACAACAACAGTACACAATAATGCTAGGTAGTCACCCATCCAAATACAGATTTTGACTGCTGTTGCTTAACTTGTATTAGTTGGTCTAAGCACGTACTTACGTTACGTCAGTCCGGGGTCCATTATTGTGTTTGTAAAGAAAATTTTTTCACCCTCCAATTCGTATATCTGTAGGTATAAAAAACTCCTAAACTCCTAAATATCAATTTGCAAATTTGGAGTTAACAATAATAAAGGTGTTCGGGAATGATCCCATTTTCCGAGTGCAAACTATCACTTATAAATTACCATTTTGGAAATATAGTGGTCAAAATTGAGCTTTTTCACTTAAATGCCGATATATCGATACAAAACATGTTTACTTTTGCCAAACAAAAATTTCTGTTTCAAATATTTTTTCGCAAATTCATACTTGTATAGACTACATAATTAAGGTATTTTATGAATGGTAATCATTAAAAATAGTCAAACCATTGAAACTATATACGTCGCGAATTAAACAATTAACACTGCTGTTAGTTGTTAATTTCATTTGTTTTAAATAGTTTCAAATGAATTCGTTGAGAGGACTAGACGATCCTATAACAAGATACAAAAATATCGTGAACTGGTTTTTTTATATGGATAAGAATAAATAAATACAAATATACTGACAATAATAACATTTGGTATAATACATAGACGACATAGTTATAAATACAACGCATTAAATTTTGTGTCATTGAACAAGAACATATATAACACAATATAGTCAATGAATGTCTAAATGATTAATAACAAATAAATCATATATAATAACTATATGTTCGAATACATAATACCTACATTTATTTACTTTTACCTATACTATATTATTGTGAGATGTACAACTTCATCTCAGGGATGAACATTATGGTCTCGACAAATAAAAACAATTGTTATTATAATAAACATGACATAATCAGCCAGAAAAAATGTTTTTTTTTTTACTGATAACTGTTTATCTCATTATACAGTTTTAATTGTTTTTGGCAATATTATTGCCTTTTAGTTCGTACTAACCATCTAGGATAATTGTCATATCCAGGTATTCTGGTTTATTTTGTGGGTATAACTATAATTGTTCTTTAAAGTTTATTAATAACAAAATAAATTTTTATTTTTTATTTTATTTTATTTATGTTGACATTGTTTTCAATTTTGGCGTACTTTATGATTTTATTGACTTTTATATTTTTGCTCAAAATGTGCAATGTTATTATATTATTGTCTTCCAACGCAATAAAAATTTATTTAATGACAAACGTGATTGAACCTTGTTTAGGTATTTATTGAATATATTTTTGATTATGCTTTTTTAAATATAATGGTCATTATTTTTATATCTTACAGTTGTTTGAGGAAGTCTTAATAAAAAACAAACGAAACGTTGCAGTATTAAACAATGATTTGATTGTTTTATTTACTGTCCAAATTCCAGTTATCCTTTTCTGAACATTACACATTGGAAATAAATATAATGCCGAATTACTTGTAATATTAATTATACATATAGAGGTTTTAACCTGAAAATTTGTTTACCTATTTTTTATACGTGTGTACTACTATGCTTGCCCTTCGTCTACATTTCATTGATTAAAATTCACTGAATATAAGTATTAGTGTTTGCTGATTTTTAATTATTATCATTCATTAAATACTCTATATATGCTGTTCATATATAGTTAAAAATACATAAGTACTAATATGTATTGCAAATTTAAAATGCTATTAGCTAATTTTGAGCTGATATTGGTATTTCAAACAAAAGTTGTGTGTTTCAAAAGACAAAAGTTTCTTGTTTTGAATTTTCCTTTTATCTTTTATGATTAAAAATGTGCGTCATGAATACTGGATCCAATGGACTTTTCTCATTTGTAGTTTCTAAAATACGTCACCAAAAGTTTTTTTCGTTTTTGAGTAATTTGGAGGACAGACAGACAGGCGGCGTTTGACAATATTAAAAAATTTCAAATAATAAAATTAATAAACTCTGACATATTTAATATTTGGCAAGTAAAAATATATTTTTTTGAATAATTTTTAAACGAAAAACTTAAAAACCTTAAATTTTATCAAAAAAATGTTAAATAAAAAAAAAATGCTGCTCTTAAAAAGAAAAATTTTAATAGTATCATCTGACCTTTAATGGCATAAGGATGAAGCAATCGGAGGAAACTCAAAAAGTTTTGTTGGGTATACCTTTTAGTGCTTGTGTATGTTATTATCTTAAGGAGTAGGATAATAGATTTACATAAGAACACACCAAACAAATAAATGATTTTCCAGCCATTGCAATTTTCCTAGTAAACTACCACTCCCATTTCAGAGTATGAGTTATCATTCGATTTTTTTTAAATTTAACAATTATTTTCAAAGCCCTGGATCGATAAATATATGTTCGTAAAATATATAGGTACACAAATACGATGTTTTTGTGACAATATAAATCTGGTTCTATAAAATATAATAGATATATACGCGACAATTCTCGCTAAAATACATCATTCAAAATGAGCTTACATATGAAATATTTCAGTCGATGTAGTATGATTGTATTCTTTAATGATGCAATTCACCTATAACAGTATTTAAAAAATTATTTCGCAATAAAAACTGGATTTATATGGATTATATTTTACAACTTACACTAATTACATTCGTGTTGCTTACGGGGTTAATTATACCGTTCGTCTCTGCAAATATATGAACTGTTTCTAGTAATAGGACCGTTTTTGCGAATTCGAAATGTAGGCATAACGAATGTTTTTAGAATGATTAGTGTGTGTATGTGTGTGCAAATATATATATATATATATATATATATATATATATATATATATATATATATATATATATATATATATATATATATATATATATATATATATATATATATATATATATAGTCGCAACAAATGCCTCCCACCATATTCGATTGTTAGCCATTTGATTAACCTGTCAAGGAACTCTGAAAACGCCACACAATTCAAAAATTTCAATTAAAATTGATTCAAAAACGAAGAACACATGAGCTCTCAAAAATTATTTTCAATGCCGGAGTTACGGAGTTTTACACGTAACCTCTGGTTAATAAAGATATAAAAAAATGCTTTTAACTCATTTTAATGCAAACAGATTCACCAACAACTCATCGATATATTTATTGTAAACCATTTATTTGACCTAGTTTACACCATTTATATAGCCCTCACATAAACAAACATGACTTTAATGGTGATTGGTAATTATTGAATCTTGTGATAAATTAACGTGGATTATAGTATTTTATTATATACACATTTCTAATTTTATTTATTAATACAAATTAATTGGCACTTATGTTTGTTATACCTATCGTTACCTGTTTATTATTTAAAATACATAGTAAGTAATATGTAAGCACAAACTGGCACACGAAAAAATCATTTAAATAAAAATCTAGTTAATATATTAATCTAGTTAATTTTAACCGTAGTAAAGTCATTCAAGATAACAAACTTTGGAAAGCATTCAAAAGTTAATGAAAGTAACATAAAATTATAAACATTTAAATAATCTTGAATGAACTATAAGGTGACTACTTCTTCATGTAATAAAATTTTTGTCTATTTTTTTGTTACAAAAGTTCACTTTCTTGATTATACACTAACTCTATTAAAAAGGCTTAGTAGCTTGTTTATACAATAGCGTACAGGATTATTATCTAGCGAAGATTATTGCTACCGATATATAATAATTGTGTCTGCGGATAATATTATAATTGTAATAGCTATATTAACGAGCATTTTCTATATTTTTCCGACACTACTTATTCTATATGTACTGCGAATATTGCAAACGAAACCTGATATACCTGAGAGATAATATTTTGGAACTTACAAAATTTGTCAAGTAGTGTAAAATTAAAATCTCTAACCCTGGACATGATATTTATAAAACTTCTAGGACAATCGAAACTAGAATAAAAAAATATTATTCTTCCGTAAAGAACAAACATCTTGAATGTAGTGGGTTTAAGAGTTACATGGTTGCAAATAATATTTCCATTTCTTTGTCCAATGTACAAATTTTAAGAACCAATTATAATAATCCCATAAAATTAGGAAACATTTCATATAAGAAAAGCAGTAAAGCAAGAAAAGTATTTGGACAACACACAAACTGAAAGAAATAATGAATTTGAATTGGTTTTACCTTGAATTTGTCAAGAATGATAAAGTCGTAGGAAATGGCTTTCAATATTATAATTTTATTTGTTATAATTTTATAAGTTTTTTAGCAGTCGCCTTGATTTATTTATTTCTATGGAATAAAATCAGCTAACATAATTAATGGATAGTTTGTAAAATGCTTGATAAACCAGTCTGCATATATTGGATTCAGGCAATTCAATATTAATTAAATTTATTTACACATTTCTGTTTTATTGCATTTTATGAACATATTTGATACAATTAGTGTAAATCATATTTGTTTGAATGTATAAAGAACTATTTATTAAAAGAAATTAAACTCTAATAGTTTTTATTGAGTTAATTTTATTTCATAATTAGCACATTAATTAATAGTAAATTATTCAGCCAGTTGATTATTAATTTAATAATTTTTTTCTATTAATTTTCAAATCTTTTTAAAGAGATACATTTTTTGTTTACTTGAATCTCTATTAACAACGATAAACAAAGTATTATATTAAGTACAACATATATTTATAGATTTTTAGTCCAAGCTTGACTCAAAATATCTGGAAAATGAAATTTTTTTTCGAAAAAAATAATTCGTTACTTCGTGTTATTTACGTAGTGGGTATATGATAATTATCAAAACCATTTTTTTGTGTGGAATTTTATTTCTTTTTCGAAAAAATACAATTTATAAGATTTTTTTTAACCAAATCATTCGATGAATATTTCGTTATAAATGGCTGAGAAGACAAATCAGTTTTCTGAGTTGTAAGTAGAAAATTCATAAAACGAGTACGTACACACAGAAATCGAATTAATAAATATCCAAATACCTACCGTAGAATTAATGTTATTAATCTCCAATCTAGTCTTACAAATATGTGACAAATTTTACAAAAATACTTTTTGGATTTTTAAACACAATCATTTGAACCTGATACCAAATAGGTTTTACTATACATATGTAATGTATGTTATACATAACTTTATACCAAACATTACATATTTATCCGAATGTTTATAACATGATCATATGTTTCACATTAACTTCTTTAAATCATCGTATCATATTGAAATCATTCCTTTTTGCTGGACAATTTTTGTTGTATAATTTTATGATTTAAAAATTATTTTATGGTTCAAAAGTTGAGTCACAAACATATTTGACCCTATGAACCGATTTTACTTTACCATATTTTGGAGTAATCCTGATGACTCAAAAAAATTGCTACTATTTTTAAAAATTTTTAATTATGTCCTGAAAACCATTATTGTTGTGATTGACAAAAGTATAAAACTTCTTTCCTCAAATTACCCGTTCCAATCCAAACAACTCTAAAATTTCACAATTTTCTAACAACCGTCTATAGGTTGCATTAGATATATAAAAATTTTCACGGAAGTATAAAATACGTACCATCACTATATAAAATTGAATAAATTATAACAAATGTTCAGTAAAAGTATCCATTTTTTTGGATTTGTCCATATATAGAAATTATATGAACGACTCCAATCTGTGCATTTAAATAAAATTTTATTCATATCAGGGAGAATTCAGTATGGTCAACTCTGGTTGGTCCATATATTTAATAAAAATATTACTTTTTTAATCAAATGTTTTACAGATAAAATTTAAAAAATTTATATACATTTTTTGTATCAGTATTATATGAAAACACATATGTATCTAGTCAATGATAGTCAATGAATGGATGGATGTTTATAAAATTGATATATGCTAAAATTTATCTATTTATGTTACCTGATCGACGTATTATACCGTCAAGCGTGTATTTTATGATAACAGTAGTACAGTCTTGGAATATTACTTTTTTTATTGAAATATTAATATACTGTTAGTGTTCTATTACCATCTTTATATATAAAACCTTTGTATCACAATGTTTGGCTGGCCTAATATCCGAAGCGAATCAATAAATTTTAATGGTCAAACTTGAGGAAACACTTTTAGTGAACCTCAAAATATTTTATTGGAAAATTTCAAATTTTTTCTGATCAAAGAGTTTTATTCGTTTATACGTAGTTATACACCTCATAATTAGCATACAGTTGAAATATTAGTTAATATTTAAATAGTACTTTAACTATTAATGTCCTATACTTTGCATATTAAAATCTTGTATTACGATATTTGTTAGGACTAAAATCTAAAGCCACTCAATCAATTTCAATGGTATTTATAAATGTTGTATTATCAAAATTGGAATATAAGATATTCTTTTTATCTCTAATATAAAGTGAACCTCTAAGTTTTGTACATTTCAAAATTGTTCTTAAAAAAATAGAATAGTTTTCACTTATCAATTGACGATTACGTTACGTTCATACTAAATGTTTATTGAATTTGAATGTGCATCTAGGTACGGAACAATGAAATATATAGGTAAAACATATCTGCAATCATATAGATTCAAGCAATACAATATTAAAAAGCAGCTGTTTATGTAACTGCAAACAAAAAAAAAAATACTAAATGCATTCGGAAATTTTCACATTTTTCCGTATTTAAAAATGCATTTATTGTTAATGTATATATCATTTATGTGTATTTACTTTGAGTTTTGCAAAATTTTATTGAAAATTCAGACTTTACTATAAGTATTTATTTTTTTCTTGAATAGTATATAAATTTTGAATAAAATGGACATAGTAGGATAACTTGAATAAGTTTTCTAGATTAAATATCAAATATAATAAATAAAATTTCTGCACGACTCTTTTATGAATAGAAAACTGATTACTATGAATAGAAAACTGATAAAATTTAATTTTTAGTAATGTTGTTATTTGAGATTTTATAGTTATGTGGAAAAATTTCTTACATTTTAATATTTGCAGTAACATGCATGTATAGCAATTTATCTTTTTTCGAAATGTTGAAAATAGCATTACTATACTTTTAACATAATCTAAAAATCATACTACTGCAAGGCATAGGATTACTTCCGTTAGACATTCTATGCTAATCTTACGCATTTTTTCCCTATGTTAAATCATAGTTTTAATCTTAAATGATACATTTTATCTAAAAATGTGTCATAAATGAAAATAATTTACTTACAAGTTTATTACAAGACATATTTCTCACAACTATGCAGTATTCATGATGTGAAATGTATTTATTTTCTAAATTATCTTTCTCATTTTTGCTACATGAAAACCTATTCGTCTACTAATAACATAATTTTTGACACATTTTTTTTTTTTAATTTCAACCCAATTGAATTGAAAATGGTCAGAAGTACATCACTTGTTTATTTATTGTTCATTAAGCCGTTTGCAAATGTTTCAGCTGATTGAATTATTTTGAAAAATAGTTATTTTTGCCCTAGATGAAAGCTTTTTATGTAAATGTATGTCATAAATGAAAATAATATATTTACAAGTTTGTTTAAGGACGTATTTCTCAGTACTGTATATTATTCTTTATGAAATCGAATTTTTTTTTCCAAATTACTTTTGTTATTTTACCTACATTAAGAAGCCCTATTCGTCTATACTATATAACCGAATTTTTAGACAATTTTTTGAATATCCTACAATTTAATTGTTAATGGTCAGAAGTAAATCGCCTGTTTATTATTTATTCATTAGGCCATTTGCAAATGTTTCAGCAAATTGAATAATTTTTTGGAAAATTATATTGAAAAAATAAGGAACAATAGAATTCAGTGAACTAATTTTTTTTAAATATAATTTTATTATACATTTAAAACTACATCAAACAAATATGATTTTATATACGAGGCAACAAAAGATTAAAAATATATTTACGAACTTTTTAATTTAATTATATTTTAAATAAAGCACAGTTTTTTTTTTCTTGTGTATAAAACTTTGTTAAATATGTTCTAATGATCGTTATGTTCCCGCCTTCATTGGAAAATCCATCTAAATGTAAACGAATGGAATATTTAATTTCGATTTATAATTTTTTTTTCTCATATCTCGTTTAGAATGTGTAGAAACGCTAACAAAGCCACATTTATGATCATTAAAAACTGTGTAGTTAAACAAAATTTCCAATTTCCAAGAAAAAGAATATCGAAAATTAAAATAATAATATAGTTTTGTTTTTAAATAATGTTGTTAATTAAGATATTGAAAACTGATTTTAGTCATTGGTTTAATAGTCAACATACCCAAGGCGATAGCCATGTGCCCGAGATGAAAAACTAAAGGGAATATCGATGTGAAATTTTGGAAAATAGTCATGCCTTAGTCTAGACAAAAGTAAGATGCTTCGGGACTCCTTTCAAATTGAAGTCAATTGAGATTACATCTAAATATACCTCAAATAAATTACTAAACATTAAAATTATTTGTCCCCATAGGTAACCTAATGTAAATACAATTCTCAACCCATATACAAAGTTAAGCAACATCAGTCAAAGTCAGTAATATGAGTGGTACAACTTGGGAATGCTGTGGTATATTATTTTTACTAAAATACTGTAGTCACTGATGACCTTAGTGATTGAAAAGTGACAAAAAAAAATAATTACTCTAAATTTGGTGTAAGAAAATAAATGATATCCAAACTAACAAACGGACAAAAAAATCAAAATACAATTAGCACAAACCTTTTTTATTCCTTACAATTTTTCATTAAAATTTTTTTCATTAAAACGTCAACCCAAAAAAAAAAATACATGTGTAAAAAAAAGAAAACGAACATACATAACTTAAAATGTTTTTTCATTATAACAAAATATGGAACACCAAAACATAAAAATAACATACTACTTTTTATCTGCATCAATTAATCTTTTCGTCCGAAAAATATAATAAATGAGAGTATGGTTTGGCACACACAATTTATATTATATAAATATAGTTCAGAAAATATTATTGCTGAAAATTTCCCACTATTCGAAAGCATGATGTCATTTAAAAATATCCACATATACATTTTTTTAATTAACTTACTTACGATTACCCTTTTTCCGCTAAGCAAATTTTATTGTTGCTACGAGCAACAAATGATCTTTATATAAGATTCTGTTTTGAATGAAAATTTTTTATTGTGTAATTCAATAAATGACATTTATTTACGTTAAATTATAGGCTTTTATTTTTTGTTTTTCTGTAGGGATAATCTTTGTCGGACTACTGAATTAATTTTAAAAATATCCAATGATATAAAAGCTATATCATCAGTGTGTATCACATTTTGTTTAAAGACATATTATCCTATAAGACTATATACAGAGTTTCAGGGTTGTTCACGCTTTACTTATTGAGAGACTGAGCTATGTTATGGTAACTACAATTGAAAAATTTTATATAACCAGAAAGAGATTGAAAACGGTCAATAGCAGCTGACTTTTTAAATTTTTATAAATAAACGAATACCGCTTAATCGAATAAATGAATAATGGATTTCAGTTTTCAAAATCCGATGAACGATTCACAAAATAAAGAAATTTTAATAAAAAATAATCTAATATAGATATATCTCCGGAACGGTTTGAACTATTAATCCGATATTTTAATATCTAAAGGATTAAAATACGAATTTTCTAATTTAAGTTTTTCTCTAAGTTTTTATTAGACGAAATCATAAAGCTAAGATTACACCTACGATATAATCTTATTCTATATTTAAATCGTTTTCGTTAGTTTATTGTTTATAAACAAAAGTCTCAAGTGAACATTTGTATTCTACAATTTGATTGGTTGTTTGAAGTTTAATATTTTCATTTATGAATAATTATTCACTATTATTTATAGTATGTAATACGACACAGTACATATTATGGTATAATATGTACTAACAAAAAAATAGAATCGATAAAAGAAGCCTTAATGCAATCACACAGGGAATGTATGATCATTGGACTAACAAAAACGATTCAACTTTAGGACTTATTGCTTATAAAAACCGTAGAAATAGTACTACTTCATATACAGACACAATCATTTATTTTTCAACAAACTATTTTTATTATGATTTCAATAATGTTTCAACAAACATTTATTTAATAGATTACAAAGATTGAATTAATATAAACAGCATAACGAGCTCAAATATTATCCTTTTAGCATAATAAAAATCACGGAAAGTTTTCTAAGCAATTTGAATACTTGTTTTTGAATACCTGGCTATGTTTCTGTAGAAATGGTATAAAAGATTTCTTTGCATTATCATCAAAATAAATGATATTTAACATACTTTTATATTTAGTTTAGAAAGAAAATTTATACCATAATTTACCCAAAAAATATACATGCGTTGAATATTTGTATGAATGTAATTTAGTTATATGAATGTTATATGTTGATATATACTATCGAGTCACCACCATCAATTTAAAAAGATGAAAGTAGTATAAAGTGAATATTTTGTAAAATGATGAAATCCCGTCCAGAATATAAAATAAGATTTGACAACTAGATATGACATATGTTTTTTTTTTGTTGAATATTTTTTTTTGTTGAAATTGGTGAATACATTTTCTTTAAGTAGAAAAGAATTTGTATTCCTTGAAACAAACATATTATATTTTTGACTACATTAATAGTTTGACAAGAAGTTCAGCAAGAATTTATTAAAATCCTTGGCTCTACTTTAGTATTCGTGATACATATACTATCATTCCATCTGTACACTTAGAAAAGATTGCTCATATGATCTCTACAGTTTTGAATACCTACCTACTTCTAAGTGTGTGGAATCACAGCCTTGATCAAACAGGGATCGATTAATTTATAAATTAAAAAATCTGCTACAACGCGTCACAATACTTTTTTTTTTTTACCATTATCATTACCTACTTATTATGTTCACTAAATATGATTGAATTTTTCTCCCTTATTTGAATTTTCTCAGAGAAATGTTTCATATAAAAGTTGTAATGCTTAACGTTCTATGAACATAAAAATTTTGCAGTATTCATGACCAAAGCAAGACCATGAAAGTCTTGATATTCCATATAATTATTATATATTAAGTCTTAGTCTTCCTCCCCAAATACTTCGAGTATAGTCTTCTTTATATAGTCTCTTGGTCTCCCTTATATAGTTTTGGTCCTGCTTATCTTATCTGATACTTATGAAGACTATTGAAAGTATAAATTAAAAATTCGCTCTGAATTAATAATTAACTCTTTATTTCTTTTTTGGTGGTTGAAACCAAAAATTTCAAATATGAAAAACATTTTTGTTCCACGAAAAGAACATATTGAAAACTCTACATACATTTTAACTCATGCATTTATCGGAAGCTGTAATTTTTAGCGTAGTCTTGGTCTTGCATACTCGGTCTTCATTTTGGTCTCACACACAAACAGACACATACACATAATCACATACACACACACGTATACTTTTACAAACAGTAAAAAAAAGAAAAAATTTATTTAAAATATCCCATATAAGCCCAAAGCATCAGTTCACTATTTTAGCAATTTTGATTTGTCTAGAAAGAAATTATCTCAGATAATATGTTAGAATAAATCTACTGAATATTTACAACTATAATATCTATAGAGTTACTATGATATATGTAATTTTTATCCTATAATTATTTAACTTTTCACTCTAGTCACCGATTAAATACCAAAATTTGTAACGACAGTGATGAATCATTCTGTATATCATACACATATAATAAAATGGACGATAATAATTAATTGTATTTTAAAATTGGTAAAATAGAAAACAACAAAACAAAATACATATCCAATTAAAATAAAATCAAGTGTCAACTTTGGATAATTGACACAATTGTAGTGTTTGTTTAATGACTTTTAAATTTATGTGTTTAATACATTCCAAATATACAAACAGGTCGTTTTCTGTATCTTTTAATACAAGGAAAATAATGTTAGTCCTATATAGAATATTATAATGTTTAAACATCCATAAATTATTGAAAAATACGATATTAGTGTCTCAAAAAGCTTGTTGTATTATATATTATAATTTTTATTCGTTTTTATATTGGGGATTCCCCCAATAATAATTTCGAAAATAAATATGTATAACACATAAATCTGTTGACTACCACGCATATCGTATTTTTTGGAATGTATTTGTTTAAATATTTTTCTGTAAGTATAAAAATTATAATTTCTATATACGAATATATATTATTTTCTCTATATCAAAAGATGCAGGTACAAACGATCTGTATACCGTGTGTTTATTTCGTTAGTCCACATGGGTAGATAGAGAGCTAACGCAATATAATCCTTGGTTTCTCATTTGAAAAGATGTTGATTGTAATTAAGTACGCAATTAACAAAAATTGCAGGTTTGACCATCGCCTTCGTTTCACAAAATAATTGCACCAAATTCTATACTATAATTTGGATGGTATATGCTTGAAACCAATGCACAGAGCATATCCAAACAATGAGGAGTTGAAATAGTATAAGGATAATAATGGGGGTCGGCTAAAAAGGCCGGGAAACGTCAGCTTGCCAACTATATGCCTCTAATCCACTGCTTACAAAAAAAAACAAAAAGGAGCCATTCTTTCTGTTGCAATTGAAATTTTTATTATTGTGCACGCAACGGGAAACAGTAAAACTAATTGCTAATTATATTTGAATTTCTTGAGCCGAAAATATTGGTATTATACCTGTTAAAAAAATGAACGAAAGCGAAATCGTATAATATTTTAACAACATGATTTAATTTTCCATAATATGTTAAATTTTTTGAGTTATTTACTATAAAAAAACTTACGATGCTGTTAGAAAAGCAACAAACTGAAAGAAACATACAATATGATCATTTATTAAAGTTTCATTCCAATATGCTTACTGCTTTGGAAGCTTTCATTTTTATTTCATGTACAAGCATCGGTATAGTAAAGTTGCATTCTAGTTAATTTTAATGGAAAAGGCGCGTATCAAACTTTTTAACGTACATATAATATCTTTCAAATGACTTGATGAATTTTCACAGTTAAGTGCATGTTATATTCGTTTAAAAATCATCGTAATCATTCAGTTAAATAATGTTTGAATTAGACAGCAAAATAGTAAAAACTAATAAAATAAAATTTTAATGTAATATTTTAACCATATTAATATTATTTCGATTTAAATTTCATACTATAATCCATAAAAACAATATTTGAACTGCATTAATAATTTTACCAAAAATTAAATACATTCCAAATTAAATCTTTCCGAACGCTTTAAATTATTTTCTTTATCAATGAAATTGTTATAATATCTACTACATCAAAAGATAATGTACACTTCTGTAATGGTTTTAAACATAGCACTTTTGGGAAAACTGTCATTGTATATAATAGTTGTTACATAGGGCACTTAAAGCAAGGCTATATTACTTATTCTACAAAGATACAACTGTGTACCACAGTCAGGTTTTGTTAGGCAAACAATACGTTTTATATTACCCTATTAGTAAGGGAGTTAAAGACGAGATACATTATAGAGATGTTCTTAAAACTTGTACAATATGAACATTTATTGAGGTTGACAATTTATTTAGAATTATAATAAGCTGTTAGACATTCTCAGATAGAAAAGTATATTAATATTATTAACGCGAAAGTTTATGAAGATTGATGTATGGATGTTGTTACTTTTTCATGCAAAAACTACTGGTTGGATTTTAATGAAAATTTATAATAATGTAGCCATCAGAATAATATACAAGCAATATTTTATAAAGATATTGTATGAATAGTCCAAAATATACTTATAAGTAAGTAAGAAAAAATTATTCAATCGTAATAAATCAAATAAAAATTGATACCTTATTTCTAACGGACATTCTAATCTTTTTTTTATCGACACTACGCAAGTAATACAAAATTTACAATCCCATCTATAAACAGGAAAGATCGCAAACAAAAATATCTTCTAGAATGTATTCAAGTGTATAGATATTTACCAGCTTTGAGGAATACGAACAGTTGCTATTGAAATATAGAGAATATAATCCAGATGCGGATAAGCCTAAGTATTAAGAACTTAGTGCTATGTCTAGTACACATCTAATGGTCGAAAGTTTTAAAATTCCCATCGTTCATTTAATAAATTCTGTTAACAAGTTTTGATGGGTATAGTGATTGCTTTTTTTGAACTATTCTATTCTACCTACGATTCTTTCTCTTCTTGCCCATTCTTTTTATTTTTGTTCATAAAATTTATATAATGACAACACAACTCCCAATCTGTTTAATATTCCACATGTTGACTGCAGAGCTGTCCTTTGGAACTAATTATTGTGGAATAGTATTGTATCATGTGGGTTGGACTACTAATATTATTTTACAATATATTGGATGTTCGTATTGAGCATCTAGGGGCCGCTAAATGGTTTTATTTGAAACGATTGTATACAAAAAAATAAACAAATCAGATACTTTTAGTATCGTATAAACATATACTTCTAATAGAAATAAACATATACTTTTAGTATCGTATTCGTTTTCAAATTTTACAAGAATAGCTTAAAACGTATGTAAAATTTTCTAAAGGTACGGAGATTCAACAACTATCATATCCCAGGACAATATATTCAACTTTTCCATTTTGGATTTATAATACAATTAAAGCCGAGTTAAATTTTGTTTCTATGATCAATATTTCTAAACGTAAAGTTCATATGTCTGGTACCCTTTTTAGATTCAAAGTTGGCATTTAGATATTCAGTATGAAAATGCATTTTCTAAATCATCACAAAATAAAATTAAATTTTCTGGGGCAGTTATTTCACTTCGTTTATTTCACAATTCAAACACCGATTTTCCAGCATAATCTAAAAATTTGAATATTAAGTGAAAAATTTCATGTTCAAAAACAGAAAAAAACATTTTCGCTGTAAGCGATCGTAAAGTCATAAAAGTACTAACTATGTTTTAGTTTAATGTCGAAACATAATGGAGTAAAAATTACAGCTAAATAATTCTACCTAAAAGATTATTTTTTGCGATTGTATTAAAAAATTAAAAATTTTAAATAAATATACATGGTAGTAGAATTCTTAACGAAGAAATAGAGCTTTATTTATTAGCAAAAAGCTGTTTTTTTTTTAATTTCACGAATTTTTTCGTTCGCCAGTGGAATTACAAAAAAGGCTATATTTCTTGGAATTAATTTTTGTATACTTTCATATTTTTCTATGGAACTCGGATAAATGAACTAATATTGTTTGCAGCAGTAAGTTAATTTTATTTTTCATTTTTCTAAACATCTAACAATTAATTTCAATGAAAATAAATAATAAAATTGTATCCTGGTGAAAGATGATTGAATTAATTTATATAACCAAAATGCCGTATTCGAAGAAGTCTATCGGAGAGGAATACGGTATAATAATTTAGTTTAAGCTATATAGGTACATATTTACTATTTTTAAATTTGATATGCTATGTTTTTGCTGCTCCAAAAGTTCAGAATATTCGAGTTCGAAAGTTATTTTGCTAATCTTATTTTTTAATATTATTCATCCAACTTACCAAACTAAACTCGATTGCATATGATAAATACAATATATATTTCGTATTATGTAGACTATACAGCTTTTCTAAATATACGAGCTTATTTGAATAGAACCCATTGGTGTACCACACTTAAAACCAATGAAATTACTTACTCATTGAATTTAGAGAGATAAAGAGAGATACTCTCTAAGTAACAACAATGAATATAACGTGGCCTGTGTATAATATCCTATGTGTGAATAATCTATTATACTCTCTTTGTTGTGTCAAACCAATGTTCAATATTGTTGCTCATTTGCATATTTTGTAATTAGTCTGTACAACAACTACTTGCCGTGTTAAATCTTACTCAATTTTCATCTGTGTGCTATACAGGATGATTTTTTACGCTGTAATAAAATGTTTCATCAAATTTAAAATTGGTTAAAAAACGAATTATAATACAAAGTATAGAAAAATTATTTTAAAGTTTGCATATAAATTCCAATAAGTTACTTTATTAAATATTATTATTCTCATTGCTTATCCAAATGTTCTTATCATAGCAAATTTAATTCTCGAAAATAAATAATTTTTTTGGAAATAAAACAAGAGTATGTGTGCAATGTACACATGATAAATGCAAGGTTTATAATTTTTTACTAAGCTTAAAAATTATTTTATATTTTAATATAAAATATTATATTGCATAGACTGTAAATATTATATCCTACTTCACAAGGGCGCATACATATATGGGCAATGCTTAGTAGACGACAGTGGGGACGCTATGAAGTATCGCACAAAGAGGAGACCGAAAATATAAAATATTCAGCGAGGTTGCGCTCATATTATACACATGTAAATTATATCTAGATATGCGCACAATCGTGCTATATGATAATGTGTAACGTATTTAATATCATTCTCTCGCCGACTTAATCCTATACATTTATGTGTTTGTTTCCATTTTCATTTGATGGAGTTTCAATTCACAACGATTCTTAAGAACTTTTAATTCAAAAATTTTGTTTTGAATATATTTTAATTATAAGTTAAAATAAATCATTCATTATGATTACCATTTTTTTTAGTAACGGACTGAATTTCAAAGTTATTATGAATCAAATAAATCGCAAATCTTTGTCAAATTTATTATTATCAGTAAAAAACTTAATATTGAAAAAGTCGTTTTGAAGGGATATGTATTATTTATTTTTCATGACGCTATCAATCAAAGAAATTTTCAGGCTGCCTTGTTAAAAAAATCATCCTGTATAGTACAAATTGTGCATTTAAATACTATTCTTAGCTTTGGTACACATATTATGGTAAATATATATTATCAGCTTTGGTAATATATTATTTTAAGCTTTTAATGATTTTGAAACTTACGTGACTAATGTTTAAAATGATATTTAAAAAAACGACACAGACACTTAGATCACAAAAATGAATTAATTACAAATGATTTAATTAATGAATTAGTTATACTTTGCTTAATTAAAAAAATATATATTTTGTTTTGGATTTCAAAAATTATTGTATATATAAACGTTTTCGATCCTCTTGAACAACTTATATTCCGTCTCTGTCAGTCTGGCGGCCTATTTAGATCATTCGGGCATACGAACAAACCTCAAAAACTGCTCGACTGTCAAAAATGATTTTCAGAATAGTTCCATTTTACAAGCATCTGACCGATCAATTATCGTTCCCAAGATACATTCATCAAAAGTGACGTCTACATTTCCAATCAAATACCAATATCTTTTGAACTGTTCATCAACATTTGATGAAATTTTGTATTCACGTATACAGACGACTTTGTTTATTATTTATCATTCATTTCCCTCTATTATTTATCAAGTTTCTTTTTGATTGTACGTTTAATAATGTTAACAGATGGCCAGGCCAACATACAGAAACACACGAATTGCAGGTTGCTAAATAGGTCCCAAAACATGAATATAGGTATAATAAAAATTAAAAATCGAAACAAAAAAATTATTTTAAAATTTAACAAGCATAAAAATACTTTCAATAATGCTTGATGGAAGTACATTAAAAACTTCATCTATACTAAATTTATAAAGAGAAAACATTAGTACTTTGTATTACTATATGTAACGTATAAACTTAAAAACTACTGGACCGATTTGGAAAATTCTTTCACCGTTGGGATGTTACACTATCGCCGGTAGGGAAAACTACTCTGGTAAAATCCTTTGATGTCCGCCAGTAAATTATTAATTAAAAACCTAAAATGTCTTGGTAAACAGTAGAAGGGTGTTTCATGCTTGCGATTAATTCTATAAATACAAATCATCCTTCAAATTTATCTCACGAGCAAGGATTTACTATTCAAGATATTTACTTTATATTATAATTTTTTTTATTAAAGAGGATATTGGCCTAATTGATTGAATTTTAAAAAGCACCGACTATGCCAAATAATAAATAATTCACTAAAACTATGTCAAACAAAGTCTTGTAAACCTATTCTATTCTATAATCAATATTAACTCTATTGTGGTAAAAACAAATAAAAAGAAAACCATTTTCCATTAAAATAAACAGATAAAGACATCAAATTATATTTTGCATGACATTGTATGGTTATAATTATATAAAACTGTTTATTATCAATATTATATACTGGTATTACTTTCCTGTTTTTGTTATAACTATACGGCCATGACTGTTTTTTTGTAATAAACATAGAAGTATGTTCTTCTATCGTTCTATAAAGAGAGTTGTTTCATAAAATTATAGATTTTTTAGCTATTGATGAGTTTATAAAATGAACTGATAGTTAAGTCAAGTACTGAAATATTCTTCAGAGAAGAATAATTTGTGCAAACAAAAATTGCAATGTAAACTGAAAAAAAAAAAATACGACAACATTTTTGTCGTTGAATACGAAGTCGTTGAAAAGGTATCGATCGTTTTGATTCCAGATCGTAACCTCCAAAAAGAGTTTAATCCAAAAAATATAATAACATTTATTATTTATTTAAGTAATGTATTGTTAATAAATTCTTCCAAAGCTCTCTGTATATATAAAAATAATCAAAAAGTTTAAATGATGGTGCTTTAAATCTAAAACTTTTTGGAAACCTTCTTATATTAGTAAGTACTTGATAAAATCATAATAACAAAATTTAAAAAAACTACTAATTTTATTGATCTCATACTCCTGAAATTATTTCATCATCCTCAATATGTTTAAATTAAAAAACTGAATTTTTAGAAAACCATTAAATAATACTTAAAAATACCTACACTAAAACTTTGTAATCGATAAATACAAAATTACATTTCATATACTGCATTTATACATTTTATAAACAAAAAGTTTCATATACTAATAAAATTTTCTTCAATAAGTTTCAAAGTAATTTCGTACTTATGAACTACTATATTTGTTCTCAAGTTCTCGAAAACAATAAAATCGTAACATTGTATATTGTATAAAATATATATATAATTACGTTTTTAAGTTTCAATTATATTATTAGACGAAGGTAATAAAAATTTAATTATAATTCACTTTAACAAGTTTGTATTGGATATTAGAAGTGTCTGAATGTTTTTAAGTCACTTATTTGAGACGTAACAATTTTATACAAGATGATACATATTTAAAAATTACAAAAATTACTTTATTCAAAACAATTGTTTTTCAAACAATATCCCGGAATCTGTATAAGAAAATAATTGGTGAAAAGTTGGATGTCCGCGAACAGGAGATAAATAATTTTGAGTGGGGAAAATCTAATTAAGAGTTGAATGGCCCTGCCTTGTTATCCTTCATCTCATCCAATTTGAGTATTTAATAGCTATACAAAAGGTATTGAGTCATTTAGAGTTCTTAGTCCAAAACGAATACTTGGACTAAGTAAAACTGGAGATATAATTTGGAAAGAAATATCCATAAGAAATATTCTTTATATAATTTGGTGTAAGAACACTCAGTGACTCAAAAACTATCTTTTGAGCTTTGAAACATTCGAATTAGATGAGTTGGAGATTTTTTTGATTTAAATGATTAAACAGTATCCGTTTTGTTTGGAAAAAGACACAGTTGTTAGAATTTAAGATTCAAATTTAATCTATTTATTATCAACAATGCAAGCAAGTTCATTTGTTTATTTTAAAATGTTAATAATATATATATATACATATATATATATATATATATATATATATATATATATATATATATATATATACATATATATATTATATATAACACATGGACTGAAAAGTCCCGGGACTAACAAAGAAAACACAGTTTTTTTGGTTCAAAATTAGCTTTATTCATCAACGTAATCTCCATCAAGAGCAACGCAATCATTCCAGTCCACTGCGTTCTGCATCATCGGTGTCTCTACGACCACGTTTGACGTCAGCAAACCAACATTTTAATGTTGTTTCTGATGGAACGGAGTCCCCATAACACTTTTCAAGCCATTGCTTCGCTTGAACGGTATTTTTTCCCATCAAGAAGCAGTTTAAAATTAAAACACGAAATTGTTTTTGATCCATTGTTTTCAAAATAATAAAAACTAATGTATAGAATATCATGAAATTTTAACAGCTGTCTTTTGAAGATTAGTATTAACTCATAAAAAGGTGACTGCAATAAAACTAGCACCATCTATGTGTTAGGCCCGGGGCTTTTCAGTCCATGTATTATATATATGTTAATACTTATGAATATTTTTTTAAAACTAAGGCGTGAATTTGTAGTTTTTTTTTATAATTCTTTACTCATCCTCTCTCTTATTTTGCTAAATGCGTTTAATGAGTTAAAGTAATATCTACATTATTTCTATCGGGCTGCATAAGAGGTCGTACTCTGTTGTGGCCATCTATAAAAAACCACATGAACACTAACCACCCCTGCTTAAGCAACCAGAAGACATGGTCACATATAAATGAATGATTACGAGTTGATGACAATTTTGAGGTTAAAATGCAACACATCTACAATACCAGTCGGAGTAAAACTAAAAAGTACGAATTTCTATTCAAATTTCATCGTGAAAGCTGTGTACACATAAATAAACTTTTTTCTTTGGTGATTTTTTACTTTCCGATTTAATTTCAATATCACCTTGTACTAGCTACTAGTAGCCTACGTTGATAGAAGTGATAGAAGTGAAAAAATTTGGACTGGCCACCTCTCCCGTATAGTCATCTTCCCCGGACTTATCCTTTATAAATAATATAATTAACATACCAAATACAACAAATTTAACCGTATATTTTGAACATCCTGTGACAGGAAGGTTACTTTGATACAACACTATACACGTTAGAAATTGTTAACACTCGTTAAGTAAAAATAATCTCTTATTTTTCATCTCATTAAAAAGCTTACATATAAAAATAATTATATGCGTTAGCATGCCATTGAAAACCACTATACAAATATTATATAATTTTTTTTAATGAGAAAAATTTTATTTTTTTATTTAAGAAGGATACATAATAATGATCAAAAATTAACTTGAAAATATAGGTAGAATATTGAGGTTTGTATTACAGTATATGTATACTTCAACTCTTTATTTATTTCTGTTTGTAATTGAAATTTGTAAACATTATTTCTTAAAATTTCTTCTGTATCCTAAATTTTGTAATCAATAGACTAAAGATTATTGTAACCGTTAAAATATAAAAAGAAGGGTATCGAGATACATCAATATAGCTCAAATATTAAGCATCCTGATGTAAGATTAACTGGTCCAATTTATAACGACTCTTTTTCCAATTCAATAAGGTATGAAGTAATTTTGATGTTTGGTTTATGTATATTGAACTAAAATAAAAACATTTAGAGTCTTTTTTTTATGCTCTAAATTTTTTATGCCACTTAAGGCCGAAAAAGTCACTGAGAACCAAAATTCTATGAGGAAGACAAAACTTTTTGAATAAAAATAATACCTTCACGATGAAAATATATATTTTAATTTCCAAAACACATAAAATAATAATAAGAAATTTTATTCAGAAAATAGAATCCGAGTAAGCCATATTTAAAATTTTCGTGATTTGACTGTTTTTCGATATTGATTAAGGGTCGAAAATAGAGAGAAGGAATTGGAATACTTAAAATGCCTAACACAAATTATACCTAAATAAATTGACAGAATGTCGTCGTCGATTTAAAAAACTACTAAAGCACCTCCAAATCGTCCTCTTTATTGTACGGGCAAGAAAACAAACAGATCTAGTATCAAAATACTGTAGTATTAATTTTCTTGATAACGGCAACAGAAAAAAATAAGATAATCAATTGAATATTACAGAAAATGTTGTCATTTTTCCTCCCTGTGTCTGTTTGTCTGTTGAAAAAATTATACATCAAATTTTCACACTTTTCCTTTGATCAATCGAGCTGAAAATTTGCAGGCAGAGTCGTTGCGACGATAAAAATGATTCGTTCAAAACAAATTAACTTTAGTTTAATTTTGGATTTTTTAAATTAATTTACAAAGAAAGGGAATGTAAAATAGTTAATTTTTATAGGTTAGTCTTTATATGGATAAAGTTGCAAGGTATGCTATCAATATTCGTTTTATCTTTGAAGATATTACAGATAATCCCAAAATTAAAATAAGAGAAAATAGTATTTTAATGTACTTTGTTGTTCTCATAAAACGTATTAAAAGTAAGTTTGGTAGCCTTGGATAGGATATTATTTCAATCATATTTAGATATAATATGTGAATCTCAATTTTTCACATATCTTCAAGTTTGAAGATCTCTACACAGTTTTTAAGCGGAGTTCTGTCTATGCTTGTCTATTTTGAATTACTATTCATGCGATTATTTTGAAATCAGAAACGATATAAACGTGAGGCGAATCGCATGCGGGGGATAATATTTAAATTCTATTATTTATTCGGATAGTACATATTATAAATCCGAAAAATATTAAGCTCGCGGTCCACACAAAGATCACACCAAAATATAGAATTAAAATATTAAAATTAGTATATTTATTTTCGAAAATGCAGACAGTGTGTCCTAGATTAATTTTCGCCCAAGAACTAATTTTTTTATGTTACATAAAAAAAAAGCCTTGTTTTTCAAAGCCTGCTTTCCGGAAATATAGTAAATATGCCCACAATATGCAAATACTACTCCTGATACAATACAGTCGTATTTTTGTTCACAAACTATCAATAGAGAAGTACTTTATTAATTAAAACAAGTAAAACTTATTTGAAACTTAAAACTAACCGTGAATACGAAAATTCAAATCCAACTTTGTTCTTAAAACTATTTTATTTGGTTACATATATATATTCCAAAAACTGTATATATGAGCTTATTAAAATTATTTTAAAAGAACATATGTTATATTTCTCATTTCCTATTTTCGTTTCGTTTTAAAACATTTGACCATCCTATCTATATATAACAATGTACCATCTACCAATTTATAACTTTAGCCACTAGACCAAGAGGATATGGATATTAACTATTATGTCCACATGAGAAAGAGAGATGTATTCAAACCGTCAGATAATGGTCGGTGTATGCCATATCACATGACAAACACAAAATAGTCGTATAAAATATAGAAGTACGATATATAGTGACCATATAATGATGACCATAGTTAAAACTATTCAGTGGTAATGGTGGATACTGTTACCGTTTTATGATTCGTTGCACCAGGGTAAATTCAGTACTGCTTAGTTATTGAGGCAGCTATATTTTTTACCTATAGAACTAATATTCAAATACATTGATTTGAAACTTGAATAAAAATTGCATAGTAAATAATTGAATAAACTTATAGATTCTACCTGTGATCAATGATGTGATATGTTAAAGAGGATTCGATAGAGCGCAACTCAAATGGTAGATTTCGTTCCTGTACATATAATTATATTTTAATTTTACTTTTAAAACTATGTTTACTTTATTTTACTACTAGTTAATGGAATTATTGTAATCCTGTCCAAAATTCAATATTCGCTGGGTTACACTCTAGGCTAGGGGAATGGTGCAACCCAACCATGAACTTTTAACAGGAAATTCAAACTTAGTGTTCTATGCTCAAATAAAATTACTTGGTTCTCTGTATTCACTTTATTCCTGTGTTTTTTATTTTTTATTTTTTGAAAATTGTTTGAACGATTTTCTCAAAATTAGTATGCTTAGGAAACGTATTTAACTCTACAACTATTATTTGTTTCTGTGAAAATTCTAATACAGGAGAGAAATTCAACTAATCATAATAGCTATATAAATAATACTGTACATAATAAGGTATAAAATATTAACGAATTTAATTTTATAAATTATAAGCAAATTTTGAAATATGAATTTTACACAAAATTCACATCAGCATTCAATGTTCGAATTCTTAGAATATTGACATAATTTGCATTACTTTATACTTGGACATTGACAATTGGAAAATAGGAAAATACGAACCTTTAAATACCAATTTTTTACACTTTTTTTCTAGGTCAATCAACAATTAATTATCATCATTTCATCATTAGTACTTAATGATACAAAAGTATTAATTTTAGAAATTATTTGAAGTTTAAGTTTATTGATTTTGGTTTCGATGAAAATGATGCTAAATGATTATCGAATTAGAAACATACTCAATTGAGATTTTGTAAAATATTCATGCGTATGTGGGGTTTCTACGTTTTTTCGGCCAATTTTTTAAATTTGATATATCTAACAAATTTATGTAAATGGTTTTTTTTTTTTTTTAATAATAAGTATAATTAGTTTTACTGCCGCAATGAGTTTACTTGCAAACAGACGCTACAAATTTAAAGAAAGAAAGTGGGTAATAAAGTAGTAAAACTACTGAATTTTATGGAAAAAAATTTTGATCTAAAAATATTAAATTCATTTGTACTTATTTTTTTAAATAATTCAAAAGGAAACAAAATTTCATCTTTCAATTTTCCATTCAACAAAAATAATGCCTAATGAAGAAATATCTTGTGAAAGTATTCGGTTAAAATACAAACGATACAAACGGGGATATAAGAATTATGTTGTTGTTGGGAAAATGTTTTATAAAGGTTTAACCTTAAATTTTATTGACATTTTGGTAAGTATAGTAGATGGTAAAGAGGTCTAGTGGTCATAAAGTTTATTATGTATAAAAGTGATATGGAAAACATTTGACATATTCTATTTACCATCCTTCTGCAATATCAACAATGGTAAATTTGTTTTGAAGTAGCTATGTTTTAAAATAAAATTCTTACCACAGATATTTTATCAATAATGTGAAATGTTTTTTAAGTGTTGTCCTTACCTGAAACATATAACAAAAAATAATCAATAAAAAAAAATATACAAGAGATATATCTAGATGCGTGCTTTATTAAAATGCTCTGAACTTGTTAAATAAGACATCACTATACCGTTTCTTATAAGTATTAAGATTGTTTACTTACAAAACGTGAGTATTTAGTTTGCATGTAAATAAAACGAGTATTGAAGAATAATCACTAAACAAATGCGAAATAAAACATTAAAAGAAAGTTTCAAATCCATCATATTTGTTGTGACGAAACATAACTTCTTTGGTATCCAAATTGCCTTCAATTGCACGAATTTGTGTACGCTGGTAGTACTTACAAACAGCAGTACCTGAACTGCATTATCTTTCTATAGAGAAATTGCGTTCTATATAACTTTCACAACGGAAACATAACTGTGGTACTTTTCAATATGCGCAGATTCATTTATGGAATAAGAGTCTAGACTCTGTTTATAACCGCCAAATATTCTTCAATACACTGTTAACAACAAAATTTCAACTTGTACACTATGACGTAATTATAGTTATGTTCAACCGGCTTTGTCATTCATAAAAATATAATACGAGAATAAAAAATATTGTTTGAAATTTTTAGAATATCCAGAAATAAAAACTTCAATCAATATAATAATAATAATATCAAGTTTTGGAGACAAAAGTATGAAGTGGACCGAACACCAGCCCTAACATATGCTCCTGGAGAAATATCGGTAAGAAAGACAAATGAATTATCTTTTGGGATTTCCAGTTCCCAGCTACCATGCAGCTCTCTGCTAAGCCTGATTAGTGCTTCAAGATATTTCATGTAAGACTATGTACGTCTTCGGGTTCTCAGCTCCTGCAAAAACTAGCATAGTCTTGAATAAAAAGCAAAAACGGACTAAATACATTGACCATATCCAAAAGCTATAGCAACTTCACCTTGGACGATCATTTTAATAGTACTCATTATCAGCTGCCTTGGCATTATGGAACCCTGGAGGCGAATATATCCATCATTTGCAGGTCAAACTACTTCTATGCAGAAGGTTATCATCATAGGCACTCTTTGTACATTGAGATCGTATAAATTTTATTTTATTTTGCTCCCACATCGCTGGAGTTCAAAAAGGGCCACTTTGACTGATAGCCATACAAACTACACAATCTCAAGTTAGTAAGCCTTATTCAAAATGCGTAGCTATCTTATGTAGATTTACGTGAAGATCACTGAGGATGGGTTGCTTCTGGGGCTCGAATCCTGTGCACCCTCTCCCATCCTTTTTGGGAGGAATAAATACGTTAATATTCTAAGCGTTAATAATAATAATAGTAGTGTTTATTTTTTTAAGACAGTACATCTTATATAAAGGGCTGCTTCGTTGATAAAATTTTTAAGGTAGAACTATTTTGATATTGATTAGTCGAAAATCAAACGATATATCTGATTAATCAATAACTTATAATAAATTATAATATTATTTATGGCATAAAGTAGAAAATTTAACAATAATAATAAAAATACACTTGATTTTATCCAAAATTTGCAATTACAAAGCAAAATTTTGGATAAAAACGTTTCTATTGTAGCTATATAATAAGCAAAATATCAGAAGATGCTCCAGGTTTTCTGTGTGGCTTAAGTCACAAAGTGTTCAAATTGTCACAGAATCTATTGTGTATATTATTTTCTGAATTGGATTGGGAAAGTCTTAAGATATTGAACTTGGTACAGTTCAATTGTTATAAAGCTATACCAAGAAACCTACGCTTTAAAAACATCTTTCTGTAGAAATTTATTGGAAAAGGCTTATATAACAGCATCTTGAATCAACATAAACTATTAGTTAATAAATATGCAAAAATATTTAAAAGATAGGAGTTAATAAACAAATCAGTGTCAAGTCTAAGATTATTTTTGAAATATAAAAAAGATAAATTAATCTAATTTTCATATAAATTTGAATGAAGACACGACACATATATACTTGCATGCAAACAATTTCAACTCAATTAAAGCTTCAACACCGTTTATCTATCTATTATGCTGCTCATAGATACTATTTTGTATGTGTAAGTTAACTATGTATGTATAATACTGTATTATAATTATTAACTAACTCTCTGCGAGAGAGATTAAAAACGGATTATAGATTATACTGGTTATAATCTGTATAATAGCTTATAATAAATCAATTATACACATAACAATATATTAATAAAATATATTTATAATAATATACAACATGCATAATAATTGTGTATATATTTAACGTAATATAGATATTACTATAGCCTTATTTTTCAGCCTAAATTTTTATATTCGTCATAAAATATATATTATGTCTGAGTACAGTAATTTTAGTATAAAGTTCTATTGAAACTACTAACGAAAAAATGGACTAATCCGCCTAAGTAGTCCATTTAAGTACATAAGTTTGTTCGACCATCCATCTGTCTGTCTATTCGACATCACGTTAACTCAAGAACAAAATTAGATAGAAAGCCAAAATTTTATTGGTGTTTTCTAAACACAAAAAAGTTAGAAAAGTTCGTAAATCAGCTCATTGGGTCCAATGAATCCATAACCCGGCTGGCAAAACAGAAAAGATAATGAAAATATTTAAGAAAATACAAAAAACAAATGTTTGTTTCTTAAAAATAAACAACTTATGCTAGAAACATTTTTTTAAACCCTGGTTAGATTCTCTACAATTCATGTTTAAATTTAGCTAATTAATACCTCCATGATATTATATATAACAAACTTTCCATAACTTTATGAACTATTTTTTTGTTTTCTATAAATGTTAATAATTATAAATAGTTCAAAAATTAATATAATTAAGTCATATGTTGGGCATATACAAGCAATTAACACCACTAGTAGTTATTTTCACTTATTTCTATTTATACATTAAGGTAAGTAAGCACTAAAATACTATGAAACTCTTAATAGTGAACTTTTATAGTGCTTTAAATTATAAAGCTTCTTTAGGATTTATATGCAATAAGTTTGAAATAGAGTAGAAACATGTAAATGTATAAAAAATCGTTTCATAGTCGAGCAAGATAATATAAAAATAAGGCGCTTATAAATTAGTAGCACACAATTTTTTTATCTTCTTATGAATGCATAGTACTCGTACGAATAATAAGAATTTATATGAATAGTAAATATAAAAGATAATTTTCATACAAAGTGTCTCTAAACGGCATCATTTGAGGTAATTTCAACATAAACCAAGTGAAGATAAATGATTCAGTATCAATATTTCAACTGTTTTTTATCATTAGCTTAGCATTCAGAGTAAGAAAAGGTACTTTAAATATCCAGTCTATACTGCAGGGAATCCAAACATTAAACGAGAAACGTTTCTTGTGTTTAAATTTTTCTTCTATCTCTCATGATTAAAAACTCGGGTCATAGATATCCATTGGACCCAATGGACCTAATTTACTCAATCTACTTTAAATATGCAGCCTATACTGTTATTTAGATAAGTATATATATATATATATATATATATATATATATATATGTGTGTGTGTGTGTGTGTGTGTGTGTTTTATAGCTTTGACCTGTATTATACATATTTTTATTCATATTACACGAAAAACATTTTGGTGTTTAAATTTTTCTTCTATCTCTTATGATTAAAAACTTGGGTCATAGATATCCATTGCATCCAATGGATCGACTTTGCTCAATCGCACACTATGTCGTTCATTTTAGGTCTAGAATATATGACCAACATTTCATCTCGTTAACCTTTTTCGGTTTTCAGTTTATGACAGGCGGGCATACGGACAATAGACTAATTAGGTGATGCTTTTAACATATGTATTAAAATTTTGTTTGCGGCCTCAATATTCATTAGCGTTACAAACTTTATATTAAAATGAACATTCTCTGATATATTATAAAGGTAAAGTATGAATGAATACAGAATTTCCTCATGATTACTTAATAACTATATGCCCGGAACGTCTACACCGAATGAGTTGCAATTAGGAAGCATTTCGTGGAAAAATTGCATTTTCTCCATTTAAATTACATATAATTTGTTGTATATGTATAAACTTGTTTTGTATTAGTATATCCAAAACGTCCATAAAGATAAATAAAATACTCAAAAACAGTATAATTCCTTGGTTTTAAAAATTATATTACAACAAAGTACAAAACTATAATATAACTAATTACAAAACTTCTCTACTTCCTATATTAGTGGATATAATTTGGAATATTTAAGAATTTATTATCAAAAAATTGGTCAACTGACCAAAGAGTGATGACACCCTGGTATAAAAATTACTATTATGTTTTGTAAGCACATTTCAAAACTATTCCAAAATTTTTAATTTTGGAAAAAATAGTCTCTATTTAAAGACATTTGACATGAAATTAAGAAAATAAGATTGAAAAGTAGTCGTATATTAATAAAATACATAATAAATTCAATATGCAAGGGTTTTATGTGACTTTTCTTTTATTAAACATTCATTATATGTTCCAAACATTTTACGGTGGAAACATTTACGGAGTACAAAAAATAATATAATGTATGTATATATAATTTATTTTATTAAAGGAAAAATGCGAAGAGTTTTACTTTGCCGAATATGTAATTTTATCTATATACAAATTTTATAGAACAAAAACTTCTCGCTTATATTTGAATAAATGTTTTCGTAAACATATGCATATATCAATCGAAAATATATTATTTGAATTACATTAACGTATCATATGAATTGAATTGGGAGTACACAAACATGAATAAAAATATAATAATAAAATAAAATAGAATATAATGAATGGAAGACAAAAATGGCAAAGAATGTTTATTTCGAAACTTCAAATTGAAAGTTATTGTTTACATACCGAAAAAAAAATAAAGTATGTGTTCAAGTTTTCAAGTTTCTTGTTGTTTTTAGAGTCTAATTCTACTTAATTAAAAAAAGTCTGTGTATTAGATAACCATAATTCTACCAGAACATTTTAAAGGAACACACAAATTTCGTTTATTATGAGGAAATATATTAAATTATTAAGTAATGATTATATCTACATTTTATTTAAGCTCTTGTGTAACCGAGCTTTGCTCAAATATTTGTATTTCTTAGGTTTGAATGAAATTTTTTTCACTCAACACAGTTTTGGGTGTTGTTTTTATTTTTAATATTAATAATTTGCTTACTTTAGTATCACATAATATAAAATTGAGCAAGAGATAAAAATTGAGCGTGATAGAGCAAAAGTAATTTTTTTGGTTTATAGGGCATAATAAGCTGATAAAATTTTGGACCTATTTGAGCGAACTTTTTTTGAACCTTACTAATTTTGGGTCATACTTTTCATTTATTAAATTAATAATTTTTTTTTCTCAATATTTGATCATTACCAGACTGTTACTAGATTGACATTTATTATAATGTTTAACATGTACACTTATTTTATAGTAAAATTTATTATGTTGCATAAACTATCTGAATTGTAAGGTATAAATTTAGAAAAAATACGTTTACAATCTAATAACGAATTGAAAAATAAATTATAGCGGATACTATGAGCTTTGAGTGCTGAAACTCTGGCCTACCAATTCAGCACAATCTCTACTAAATTGCTTCTTAAGATCAAAAATATTACTTCCCTTATCAAAATGTTTAATACGAATTATAATTTTAAATTTAAGATTAAAATCTACACGTATTTATGTATTTTATGTTCTAGGCCAAAATTTGAATTAGTTGTAGATTTAACATCATTTTATAATATTTCTGTATGTCTCATATTTACAAGATATTATATTCAGATTTGAATGTCACATAACCAAAGATTTGATTTAAGTCATCTTTAAATAAATGTTGTAATTTACTCAGTCAGAAAATTATTGATCTGATCCATAAAGAAAATATCCCCCGCGGCCAATACATTCATATGGCTACACATGAATGTTACATTACAATTATATGCATTACAATTATATGTAGTCAGAGAGCTTTTATCAATGAGAACAATTCAAAAATGATAGTTTCATTCTCAGTTTGCACACAACCCCTGGACTTAATTGTTGTAACAATTCTATTAATTATTTGCAATTAAGAATTTTATCTTCGCATATTTTGTAGCTAAATAAATAAATCTTTTCCATTTCCAATTTTGGTATATGTATTCATAGAATCATTAAATTAATCGGCTATTGTTGAGGATAATTGGTCTTGGTCTTGCAAAAAAACAAGATTGAGATTTTCTATACACCCGCAAGACCAAATCATAAAAGTGTCTCTATCTTTAACGATTCGAAATACCGATCATGTGCTTATAGTAAGCCCCCTATCCGATTAACAGATGGTATATTTCTTAACTACTTTAAATATTTTAAAATCTTAACAAATTTAGACTGAATTTAATAAGAGCATCAAAATATTTTCATTCGTTTCAATGGTTACGAAATACTACTTTGTCAATCAAATGATATCTTATCTTATATATTTAAATGAGCAATTCTTGTATATATATAATTGGAATCTCGGAATCGGCTCCAACGATTTTCATGAAATATAGTATATAGGGGGCGATAAATCGATATAGCTAGGAATCATTTTTAGAAAATATCATTTTATTCGTGTTTTATCGATAATTTTTTATAATGTAATGATATATTTGTTTGATATTTATTGTCATATAGTCATTGGAGTGGCTAAATGTTAGCGTGCTGGACTAGTCTTCCGCCTCGACGTTATATAATTTCCAAAAAACACCATTTTATAAAAAAAAAAAAAATACTCAGTCATCCAGGTACTATAACTTTATGAATGGTGTATGATTTAAAATTGGAAATTTCTCAAAATATATTAACTAATTTAAATAAATAATTATTTATATTTGTAATTAAAAATAATTACTTATGCAATTTCTTTAATCATTACAATTTTCTTCAATCTTACAATTTTCAACATAATAACTTGTGTTGAAATGTCATTTTTTGTAATTATTGAATAATTTTTGTTTAACATTTTCAATACAATTTATGTGCAAACAATTGAACGAGTAATTATATTTTTTAGAATGTGGATGATTTATTAAATTTTAAATACTCGTAGTGTATCAATGGACTAAGAAGCTCCTTTCACGTAAGATGTGCAAGGTACGAATACTTTCATTTATATATATAGATATATACAAGACACAAGAATATTATCGTAATAGCTCTTCAGCTAATAATAAATGGACAATATGGAGCAAAAAGTTTAATAAAATAACTACTTCGTATATGTTTATTCTATCCGCATATTATTCCAAATTTGGAATGTTGATTTATATTAATAATGTTAAGCTAGGTCGCGGTATACACACAACAGACAAAACAACAATCTTGTTATCGTGGCTGGTTGTCTGTCTAAATGTTATGTTTAAATAATATAAAAAAAAAATGGTGCATAATAATGACATTTACTAATTACATGTTGAAGTTGTATACAGAGCAAACGAGTTGTAATGGTTTTTTTAATTAACTAAAATATATTATCAGATTTTATTATGAAAAATAATATATATTAATATTACGGTATAGAGTTAATAATGTTTTATTTTGATAATATTAAATATTTACTGAATACACTGCTGAAATATTTTGGAGAATAAATAAGAAAAAAATTACAAAATGAAGTTTCTGCAATATTGAATGAAAATTTTCACTAATTATTTAAATAGCAAGGTTTTTGAGTGTAAATGTTGTTCTCTTTATTGCATTTTTTAATTAACTATCGAAGCTACGCCTTTTGGTGAAATAATTGACCGAACGTGGCGAAGTCTTAGGTATAAGTACACGACTTCACTATGTGTTTTTGTATATCTATCTTTACATCTGTGTTTTTTCCATTGTAAATTACGAACACATTGTTCGATTTTATATATATCATACAACTTACTTTAAAGATTTGGTAGAAATTTCCCACCTCCATTATGACAAATTTTCAAAAAGTTGAAAAAGGTTAACTTTGTATCTATAAAAGCTAGGAAGATACAGTTTTTTGCATTCAATGTGAAATAATCAGAATGAAAATGGAAAACTCAAATTATTTTATTGTACCTCCCTTTTCGAAAAATATTAGTAATAATTCCAAGGTGCGATTTGCAATCGATATGAAATGTAGCAGGAAAATTGAAAAACTGTAATTTAAGAACTCTCATCCAATTTTGGAAATACTTTTTATTCTATAAAAGAAGGCCATGAAGACTTTTTTTCTTACAATCTATGTGAAAAAAGATTTAACAAATAGAAAATCTTAAGGTTCCTTTTCAATCTACCCTTGAACTCCTTGTTATAAAAACTTTTCCTTGGTATAAGAAAGAACTGAATACAGTTAAGATCAAATAATTGGGATATATAGCATAAGGCAAGTTTAAAGTAAATTCCCAAATATCTGCGTTCAGACGCATTCGGATAAATATGATGTCCAAGAGGTTGTATTAATGGCCAAGTTAGAGTCACAGAGACAACGAGGTTGGAGGCGAACATAACCCAAACTTAATGCAACTGAAATAAATTATTCATGATAGAAAAACGAAGTTGCGGAAATCTCCTAGGAGATATTGTACTCATCATCATCATCATCATCGAAAGAATTAGGTAAAAATAAAAACATTTTTTACACTGATTTCTCTGCATCATTTCACATTGATTGCAAAAAACTGCATGGTCTAGGCTTACAAAAATAAAAATTTGGTACTTATTTAAAATTATCCAAAGGGGAGGATCATGCTTTCCATTAAAATGTTTTGTCATCGTAACTGAATAAAAAACTAAAATTTTAACTTCGTAGAAGTGGTTCAAATTCAGGTACCAAGATTTGGCATTACAAACATACATTGCAAGTTAAATAAAATCTTTTAAAATATTATCATTTGCGCACGTCGTTGTTACTCGTTGCATCGTTTTTTCATTTGAGAACATGATTTTTCATATATTATCTCGCTACATACATTTTCTACTTTAATAAAGAATAGAAGCGATTCAAGTTGTTTGTATAACAAATGAAGATAATTTAAAATAATATATTATTTGTAAAATGATGGTAGTTTACACGTTCAGTCTAAGTGTAAAATCTTTTCAGCATTTTGCATATTCTCTGTCGTACATATAAATTACAACACAAACACCAAGCGATAAAATTACTACAAAAGTAATCTAATCGGTTAAAGATTTTTACTATATTTACAGCGTGATTATGACAGAAACAAACAGACTAACAATAATAAGTAAACAGCGAGTTAAATGTAAAAATTCGTTGTTTGTGGATCAATTCTTGATAACTTTGGGCAGAGAGGTAGGAAAAATTGTTCATTGTTCACAAGAAGAAACAAGTGGTAATTGTCACGCATCGTATTAAATACCACTATTCATGAACGTTTTCAAAAACGAGTGCTGTCAATTAATATTTAATATTAGTATTTAAAACAAGTGATCTTAGATGCAACCCACTAGGTCCACACGACGAACTTTCTAATTAGGAAAATAAATAAATAATAAATAATGTGCTTATTATTACAGGTATTTTTTTTATTGATATGGGTATTTGATTGATTTGAGAGATATGGGTATTTTTTGTCTTTCTATTTTGGTTCCACATAGTTATCACTATTTGTTCTCAAAACATCTCCCTAAATACGTTGGGTTTGGGTTCAGTAAAAATATTTCAAAATTCGGGATTCAAAAAATCGGTCTCATTGCAAGACCAGATAACAAGAATATTATTTTTGAAATCCAAAGGTTATTTTTTAATTTTCATATCGGTAAATACTGATTTTTTTAGTTGTCTCAGCCAATATCGGACTTAAAGAAATTTAAAAAAATATCCCAGAAATATTTAACAATATTCGAATTTTTGAAAGTTGCTTGTGTAAAGTATACCCGAATTGAAGAAAACCTGAAAATCTCTCACAAAAACACATTTACTTAATTCAAGAAAAGCCTTTTTAATAATTTAAATTGTAAATCTGGTAGAAAATTAAAATACACAAATTTTCAATGATTTTTGACTTCTGAAAAAAGCGTTTATAACAAAACTTATTTATTTATGAATAAGTGTCGAATTAAAGTTGACACACTATATAAGAGTTAATTTTAAACATCATATAATTTAGTTCAAAGGAAGAAAATATCAATAAAACACAAACTTCCCCAATCTTTATTAAGCTTAAATACACAAATATAAAATGAGACGAAGAAATTTTTATTTTTTTCAATAATGAAATTAACTTTTTTTTGTATTTATAAGTATTTCTATCATACCATGATATATTTATTATAACTCTCAGATTCATAATAAGCTTAAATCAACCAAGCGTATTTACAAAAGAAGCAAATATATTTTATATAAAATACATTTATATTATTACGGTATTAATACGGTATGGGCGTCTGATTAATGGCTAAATGTTTGAAATGATGTAGAGACTGTATAGTAGATCATATTTACTGTTTATTCTCACAATGTGCTTTGTAAATTCACCTACAATAAAAAATAAATTGCTTCAATATGATTCTGGTTTATATTGGGTGTTTTAACTTCCAAGTTATATCTTATATTGCGTTTCTATTTGCATCGTTAAATTTTTTTTTTGTCCGATTTACAAAAATTATTTCCTACCTACTTTTTCGGTCTTCTTGAGCAACATTCCATGCCTGTCTTTTGGTCTGTCGGTCTATTTGATTATTAAAATCATTCAAACTAACGCGGATAACTCCAGAACTACTCACGAATATTCAAAAATTTATTATGAAAAATATTCAAAGTATTTGGAAAAATTTCGGGGTGCAGCGCTAAAAAGAGACTAGTTTTCTTCACGTAAATATCCGATTTCTATGAAATTTTTTTAAAGTTAAAGTTTAATATTATTTAAGTCGATGAATATAAAATAGTACAGTTACACATTTATTATATTATTAAATTATAAGAATACGTTCAGAATATTTATTTTTCTAATCGAATTTTGCGGTAGTTTTTTTAATTTATAAAAATTTTCTTGCATTTATAACGGAATGTTGTCAATATTTAATTTTTATTGAATCTCTCTAATATTCCGTTTTAAAAATCAGTCACGTAGAAAGTCTTTTTTCTCCATCTCTCTGTTCAGAATTAATGGGGACAAAACTGCATACTACTACCAAGTTACATTCAATTTAAAAACGATCACTTTACTGAGAAAATGAAAATTAGAATGAAAAATGAATAATTTTACCAATTTCCATTGGAAATTTAGAAAATTAAAACAATTTTTGTATAAAGCTTATTTTCAAAAACTATTTGTTACATTTTAAGTTCAAAAATTTACTGTTGTTTTCCTCATGATGTAAAATACACACATAAAATTATAAGAATATACGAATTGTTTTAATTTCAATATTTAAGTTTTTTTTTTTTTTTTTTGGAAATTTGTCAAAGATGAATCTAATAATGTACAAAGCAAGACCAAGAAGCAATCGTGGTCTTGGTGTAGCATATTCACTCGTAGTCTTAGTTTTGCTAAAACACATCGAATCTTGGTCTTGGTCTTGCATATATAATCTTGGTTTTGGTGTTAATCGAGCAAAAGCACAAGACTATAGTTGTGCACACACTGTCTTGGTGTTGGCCTCGGTCTTGCTTATTTGGTCTTGGTCTTGCTGGTGTATAGACAATGTGTATTGGTCTTGCAAACAACCATGACCAAGATCAATTTTTTCTCATCACTTAAGATGATTTTTTATCATGGATAAACAAATTAACTTATATCATTGCAAAATTATTCAAAGGCCGATTCACTTAGGTTATTCTTGCGGATAAATTTATTGACAAAATCATTAGTGATTTGTAAGATTAAAAGAAATACAATTAATTTTTAAACCAGTATTTGTTGGTTTTATGATATTTTAATTTCAAAATACTGTTCAGTACCTATGCAAAAGCAAATTCCTTAAAAGTACACATTAAACAAAAGTTGTATTTTAAACAAAAATCTATTTTTTTAAATAAATAAATAATTTCATTTAACTTTGTCAATTGTCAAACATATAACTGTTTGTGACATTAATCAAAATATTATGTTTATTTTCTGTCTGTCATCGATGTTAATTTACGTTTAATAAACCCGTCAAATACATAATGTTAAGTTTATTTTTCATAAAAACATATTTTCAATAATAATTCAATTCATTTCAATAAATTAGAAAGGACAATATTATTTGTGCATAATGGAAATTATTAAAACTTTTAATTTTATTATTTTTGGTTTTGAGTTAATAAAATTTTTAATCATAATTGGCAGAAAACCTTTAATTTTAGATCTTAATATAAATATTGTTCATAAATAAATGTCTTTTATTATTAACTGGGGGGTTCAGCATTTGTAACTTGAATGTATTTGTGCCAATTTACTAAGTTTTCCTTACTAAAGAATATTTTTCTTGTTTAATAGAGGAAGATTTCAAAAATAAAAAAAATAAAATAAAATAAAAAATCAGCAAAATTTATGCATTTCGTTCACCGTTCCAATGCTTTTATTTGAACAAACAAGCAATATTCTATTTTCGATTTTTATTTCATTGAACCCCTTGTTAAATCATTGAACATCAAAGCAATATACAATGTACTTCAATAATTCGTCTAACAAAAAAATCAAAAAACTTTCCAAACGTTATAATATTTGGCATGGATAATCTTGACATAAAAAGGGGAAGTCCTACCCAAAAATTTTATCCCAAATAAAATTCCAAAATATTAAAATTTTTTTTTTTCTTTCATATTATGTTTTCCCACACCCAATTTCCAAATGATATAGATTATAATTGAGTTATTTATTTGTGAGAGAAAATAGAAACAAATTCTTCGTATTGCATTGGAGATTTACGTTATTACAGGCGTCTCTTTCTTGGTTCATATTTAATAATATTAAACTAATATAACCACACAAAAAAGTTGTCAAAGAAGAATATAAACGTGTTTACACCATCTAAAGGGAAAATCTACTAAAAGTTAATTTGTTCAGGAGAGCAGATGTAACCATACAGTAGTGCATTGTATTTAAAAATACCAGGTGTTTAAAGTTATAATGGCACTATTAAACACAGCAATTCCACAATAGTATAACACTACCACAAAAACAAAAACAATAATAAACATAATTAAAATTATTATGAGCCCCCGCATTGAAGTACTAAGGGTGTTTTGTTGAATAAACGATAATGAACCATTCTTCTTTATTAAATAATCCATTATATTATGAAATTCGTTTGAATGTATTAGATCCAAAAATGTGTTTACTCCCTTAGTAATTTAATTGCACGGAATCGGTTATAGTGGACGTTGTTATCTATCTATACTTCCACACCTTAAAAATCGTATTTTTACCCTATTTAATAATTCATATAGTTTTCTGAGCAAATATTTATATTAACGCCTTAAATAAAATAATTAAAAAATAACCCGAGCATTCAAATAAAGGTCACTAATACAAAATTAACAGCAAATGTATGAATTCTTACTAAATGTTTCCAGAAAATAACAGCAAAACAGATTTTCTTTGAAATATATTATAGAATTACTATTCACGCTTTGCAAAGCAGTAATTTCGACGTAGTAAAGTTTTTAGTTATTCCCAAAAGGACCTTATGAAGGTGTGAAATTCAAATTCACTTTTCAAAAAGGATTCAATTTTTTTGAAAATTACCAGTTTTAAGGAACATATAAGATATAATATATACCTACCTTCCTTTTAATGATACTAAATTTTCTATGTTTCACATTACTAAAGTCTCGTTACAGCGATCGAAATTCGACCATAATCCTTCAAAAGTAAATCTCACTCACTGCCTTTAACGAAAACAGTATATTAAACAAAACAGTATATATGCGTATGTATAGTATTGTGTGTAATATAAGCCACACATCTTATATATGTGTGTGTCATATTGTTTTTTTATGCATATTTATAAAAAAATATAAGCATTCTTCAGTCCTTCTCTATATAAACAAATTTCATACTCCTCCGTCCAAATTTTTTTTAGGCAAGATTTTTTTTCACGTATTAATATATTGATAATATGAAATTACCTTCAAAATCCAAAACGGAAAAATATATTAATTGATTAAAAACGTAGAAGCTATAAGCTTTTCAATATCGATGGTGACATAATGACTACTACAGATTATCACAGTCTTTTTGATTTTAAAAAGAAAACTTCAGTTTCTGTTCGTGAATGCAAATAAATAATCGAAGAAATTAAAAATTTTGTCAAATATATAAGTAAGCGTAGATTGTTTAAGCGACGAAACTAAAAATTAAAACTAGTAATGTCTGCTAGGTTCTTAGGTTTCTTTTAATCACACAATTTAATTATATGCGTGATGAAAAAAGTGCTATATTAAGCACATAATGAAAAAACTCGTTTTTATATTTATAAACTTTGGATCCACTCTTCTACTATCTAAAAATATGCATGGGTATAGTTTTTAAAATAAATTTTCTAGCAACCCAACATCATCCAACCAAGAAAGTATTCGAAAAATTAACGAATATCAATGTTCGAGGCAAATATTTCGTATCAAGTAAAGAAAAAATTGATTTTTTTTTTCTTTTTATTTATATTTACAAAAACTGATAAAAGAATATTTTTATGTTTATTCCATGATAGTATTGATTTAGCGTGAAGACGATAATGTTACACAATTCTTTCATTTTCCTTTATTCGTTTAGATGACATAATAATTAATACTTATATCTTACAACATCTTCAATTGATGTATCTACGGTAATATAATGTCTATGCCATACAATAATTGACAAAGTAATACTAATTGAATAAGTATACACATTGTTATTTAACATTACAAAAATAAAAATAATAATAATAATAAAAAAAAAACATAAAATCTGGTGTCAATAACAATTCTATGGATACAAAAATAGGTGAATCAGTTTTAGCTTCGATACGATATAAAATCTCCCAATAGTATTCATAAGGCTATAGAAATGTGGGGAAGAAATTTTTAATTAAACTATTTTTAAAACTATAAATACATAAACAAAATATATTTTATACTTCTGGATTTTCGAATCAATATTAGTGTAATTAGTAGTGTAATGGTATTGAATCTTTTTTCACATTTCGATTTGGTAAAATAACAGTTTTAATACCCGTTAACTATACCCAATTTATACTCGAAGTTTAAAGCGCGTTTTGAAAAGAATACAATTGTACAATCATTTTAAATCATTTTTTATCACCTGTCGTCCTTTTTTTTCGTAAAGTCTATACGCTGCGTACGAACACCCGAAGTTTCTAATCGTTTATCATACAATTTAAGACTTGGGTAGAACCCTTTAAAAATGATGAAAAGTGAAAAAAAATTATAGGAGGATGAATCCCATTGGTAACGAAAAGAAAATATAACAAAAATAAAAGGGAAAATAATTTACGGACGATCTGAGGTTGGAAAGTGGAAGGGGTGAGTTTTTAAGGGTAAAATTCAGTTTATCTCGATTTTCTGCCAAACTACAAGTCCTATGGACAAAAATTAAAAAGCAAAGTAAGTAATAAAAAGATCTACAACTTTTGAATTGCAATAACCAAATTTTTGGTTTTTTATTATCTTTTACACAAAATTTTTTCACAAAATTTGGTGAAAATTTATTTTTATGTTCCAAATACACTGTATTTTTTTAATTAAAATTTTTATTTTTCATCTTATTTTCAATAAATATCGAATAAGTACCATAATTTTCAATCGAAATAATTGTGTAATTATACGAAAAATATGCAAAGTATTACTATTTTCCATAGGACTTAGTAGTTCTGCCGGTAAACGAGATAGACCATATTTTCGCCTTAAGAACTCATCCCTTCAACTTTCCGACCTCAGATCGACCATAAATTATTTTACTTTTCATTTTTATTATATTCTCTTCCGTTTTCAATGGGGTTTATTCTAATATAATTTTTTTTCGTTTCACAAATTATCCATCCTGTTGTTATATATTTGTAGAAAAACAAATTGAATAGTTAAAAAGAACAATTACCTATTCATCATGTTTAATACCATTTTAACATTTCATAAAATTATTATTTATTTTCAGTCGTTTCTGTATATTTTTTTGTTTAAGATATTATATTTCAGATAATTAACCGGTTGATTACCAGAACTGTTTGTTTATAATAATATAAAATTTATGTTGCTTTTGTTTTCTTATAATATTTGTTTATTATTTTTATGAGAGTAGACTTCAGAGTAAAATTATCTATGTCTTTGTTATGGCTACCTACGTATTTAGGTTACTAATTGTATACATTAAAAGGATTATTGTTATATGTTCTTAAACAGTTTTTTTTTTTTTTTGTGTGTTATCAATGTTTTTTAAATGTAATTTGTCCACATTGTAAGTGACATAAAAATGATGTGTATGCTCTTCATATTCCATTATAATTTTAAGTTAGGAAATAGATAAACTCTTGCAAGAAAAATCTTAGTTGATTGGATGAATTCGATGGTCCAATATAATCAGTTCAATAATCGATTAAGTGTATTTTTCTTCGTATGAAAATCAAATTTGAATTAATAAATATCATTAAAATATTTAAAAACTCCATCCTCAGTTTCTTTATTCATAATAATCTTTACCTGCTTTCCCTTTATATTTCCAAAATAAAAGAATAATTATTCATTACTTGATAATGACTTTTTAAGTCAAAAGTACACTCGTAATTTTAAAAAAATTTTAAGTGAAAATTAGACAAACTTAAAAGTTTCCATTAGTTTATATAAATGATAATATTTTGCCGTTGTTAGACACTATTAATATAGTTTCTGAATTAAATTAATGAAATAAGTATATTTGTGTATGCATAATTACGTTCGGATTATACATTGCGTTGATATTGGTTTGAAACCGCACATTCGAATTCGTGTAATTACTCAATTATGTAACTTAAAACTGAATGACTTGTAAGCAAAATCGGTTCAAGCATTTTTTCTTCAAGGATAAAAAAAAAGCAAAAATTACCCATATTCGTAATAATGAAGAAATGAATGTTGTTTTCTTGTCCTCAATAGGACGTTCGTCTTGTGAACCTTGCGGGTCGTAGGTACTACTTGTTATTTTGTTCTCTATAAAAGGACAAATAAATTGGCTACTACTTGCATTACTCTATGTTGTTGGGTACAGAAAGCGAGTATTTAAAAAAAAGAAATTTGACTTTTTGAAAACGGGAAATCCAGCACCGAGTTGTCAAGAGCACCACAATTTTCCTTTTTTTTTCTGGGAACGCTTTCGAATTGTGTTCCCATTGCCCTATTTTTAAATATTTCTTCATAAAAATTTTTCACTATATTCTTCGAAAGATATACTTTCTGTTGATATTTTGTATTACAAATATGTATTTCACTTATCTAGACTTTGAATTGAATTTGAAATAATGGTAAGAGCCTCCTGCCCCTCCTTAATATCCGAAATTCAAACTCTATAGAGATATTTAATAATAACCACAATTTACTTTACTGAAATTATTTTTCTTTGTTTTTTCTTTTTTTGGTAAAATAAGTCAAATAAACTACTTTAAAAACATTTATCACTGAATTATTTGTAAACAAAGGTGTACCGATTACATTTACAAATTCTTATTTTATATTTATATTTTATTTAATGTTTCATAAAAAAACATAATAATAGTTTTATTATACACAAAGTACAATAATTAAAATAAACATTAAGTTTTAAATATTATAAATTATAAGTTAAAATGTGTTATAATTACGATGAAACCCAGTATGTATTAAAATAAATAATATTTTATTTTTCATTTTAAATACATTTTAGTTAGTTTTTAGGAGGTGTTTTAATATCTGTTTCATGGTTATTATGATTTTAAAACATATGTTTTTTTACTTTGAATGAATTAAGGTGGTCCTAGAAGCTTAATGTGAACATCAATATAGTCCACGATAATTGATTTTGTGCAATTCTATTGACCATCTGTAGACCATATTGAGTCAATCAAAAACAGTTTGATTTTATTGGAAAAACATGTTGACTGGACTTATTAAATTCTGAATTTATTTATTTAATTTTTATAGAATTAATCAACTCTGTATCTGAATGTTTTTAATATGAATTCGGTTTTCATGTACGAAATAAATATTTATCATGTACAACATAAAAAAATCATTCTAATTTAAAATATTCAACACGTGTTTATTTCATCTCTTAATTGAAGCTATGCAAGAAGCAATAGAAAATTTAGAATGATGTCTACTAACAAGAAACATCGCGAACGAAAATTTCTTCTAGAATGTGTTGAAATGTGTATAGATCTTTAAAAACTTTGTGGAACATTAAATGTAAAGATTATACTAACAGAATAAAAAAAATGAGCGATACGAGCAGTTGCTATTGGATAAATATGGATTATACTATGCATATGCGAATAAATCGCAGTTAGTAAGGAAATTGAGTAAGTAAGGAAAAAGTGATGCTGAAACAGACGAAATAATAAAGCCAACATTTTGGTATTTTGAAGATATAAAGTTTCTTCTAGGGCTGGACAAACATTTTAATTTCAGGGAAAATTTTTTTTTATAGTTCATCAAATTTTTATAGTTTTGAAAATTGGTTCAGTAATTTTTAATTTATTTTACATTTTTTGATGGGTATAGTTATTCCTATTTTTGAACCATCCCTTCCTCCACGTACGCTTATAACTCACGGTGTTTCTATAATACCACATGTTGGCTGCAGAACTATCAATTGGAACTAAGTATTGTTCAAAAATACTCAATCACGTAGGTTGGACTACTAATATTAATGTACAAATATATTGATGTTCATATTGAGCATTTACGGTCCGCTTTATACTCACCACAAGTTATAATATCCATAATACTTGGATTACATTTAATATAATGAATTTGCTTTCAAGTCAGTTACAAAGCCAGATAATTGTTTAGACATTAACCCGAGAAGGTGCAATAAACAATTCTAATAATATCTATACAAATATGTACAAACTACCTATAAAATCAAGCAGCATAGACTTAAAATATATTGTATTCCTAAAATATTTGAAACTCACATGACGCTTCCATGCTCACTTGCTTTTATCGATTTTTTCAAGCAAAAATTTCCCAAGTGACACCCTTAGTAAATTTTAGCTAAATTTCAAAAATTATTTTTGGTGTTAACTCGAGTTTTTGGAATCCGTCATTAAGAATTTTTCATATCTTTGTCATGATCACCAACCACTGATTTTTGTCGAATTCAAATTCAAATTGATTATGAAAATTATGAATAATGAAAATGGTGAATTTAATAATAAACAATGAAAAACGTTATTTGATATAATATTATGTTCTATAGACCTTCTAGAACAGAATTAAAAAAATTAAATCGATCATGCAGTATGCGAATTTTTCCATGGATAAATTTATTAGACCTTTAAATATTCTTTAACGCCTGAACAATAATTTCAAACAAGATTAATTCTCAAAATATCTCACATTTTGTTAGGAGCTAAGGGATATATTTATGACTTTGAAATAAATATACCGTATATTCTCTAAATAAAAAAATAACCAGTTTTGGTCACAACCAACTTGGCAAATAGGCAGGTGTATAAAAGGGACAGCGTTCCAGGTAGGTGCTGCCGCTCCGGCCTTGTACTTCCAAGCACTCTGAAACGCCTTTTCAAATTTGCATGTAACTTCGAAAATATTCACTGAAACGATATGAAATTTTCTGTGTGTATTCTTAAATATATGTACATTAAGAAAATAAAATCTAAAAAAAATCAATTTTTTGAAAATTCTAACTGTATACAACCCTTAAGTTCAGTGCCTATATTATAATCATACACATACTACAAGTGTCCCTATAAACACATAGACAATAAACATTGAAAAGCCATGGCATTCAGCTCTAAGAAATATGTTCACTTAAAAGAATGGTTTGTTAAAAATTGCAGATTTGTAAAATTCTGGAATTACAAAACCAACCTCGTAATAAAAACTTTCTACAATTAAATTTAAATTTTAGTGTGTTCAACTTTTCTGTTCCTCACTTGGTACAAGCCAATATTACTTTGTAATTTTGATTCCATTTTGATACCAAATTTAATTATAAAATGATAATACTGTTATTAATTTACTGTAGAATATACTAATCAAATTTATCCCCATATCAAAGTACAAAGCAATTGGTTACTTATAGCGATTCATAATTGATTATAATTAATGTCTTTATAGATTAAAATATTAAATAAATAAAATACTTCAACATAGAGTAGAGTTCAACATCTAACTCTGGTACATACATTATAAATTTTTTTTCCACATAACTTTGCCAGAGATTTTCTTAATTTTGCAGCATCTAAATAGCATCTAATTTTGAAGATATTTACATTTAATTTTGAATAATTTGCTCGGCTACTTTGACTAGTATGATCTAAAATTTATGCAGCAGGTTTTAACATAACGTCTTTACCCATACACAAAATACGACAATAGAAATTTCTTTAGTTATTGTTAACTGCAATAAAAGTCAATCAATATTATTTTTACAATCAATAACAAATCACTTTGTTTATTGATTGTGTTGGTCACTGCTACGCTCATGTAATCTTATAAACAGTATACACAAATTGTTTTAAGTAGACAGAGTTTTATAATTAATTATAATATACTTGCATACATACAAATGTTCATATTATTATTATTAATTCTAGAGTAATAGAAATTCCAGTTCGTATAAATCTAGTTATTATCAATACATAAATTATATTTTAAATATGAAATGTTTCATGAAATCATAAGAAATAAGTATAATGTTCTACATACAATCATAATTATTAGTTAGGTTTTTTTTTTATTTGATACGCTAGTAATAATTTTATATTTATTGACGTGATTTAAAATAATAGAAACTTCATAGATGTTATAAATCAAAATGTTTTCCAATTAGACTAAGAGTTCGTTGGAGATTTGAGTAACGGTCTTTCTAGAAGGCAGTAATTTTTTAACCAAGTTCAAAAAAAAATCCGTAGCAACCTGGTTACTAGTGAGTGCATACATTAACTAAAATTTAAACATGAATAAAAATAAAATACATAGATATGTTTCTTCAAGATTTTGAACTCTCGCATCCCAAAAGCAGTTTAAGTTTTGGATAGGTTACTTAAACGATTAACTTGCGATCAAATTTCTAATATTTTACGAATATCTAAGTAAACATATATATAACGCAACACAATGTCTTAATGTATAGATAGAGTGGAAAATTTGAATGAATACTTTTGTTTACTTTCAATTACATTGAGTTTGTTTACCTATTCAAATACAGCTTCTATCAATAAGTTATTTGTATCATAAAAATTAATATAGCTAGATTTACGTTATTGCAAGAAAAAAAACGTTATTACACTATTAAGGTTTGAAGAAAAAAAATTAAATATTTATTTAACGAAGCATAAAAAGAATGCGCATTAGATTCGTTCGATCGTTGCTGACTTTATTTTTGTTCTAAACAAATAAGTAACATTAAAATCAATGAAGCATATGAAAAAGTAATCATTTTATTACATATAGGTAGTGTTTTTTTTAAATAAAAAGAAGCCATTTAGCTGTTGTTAAAATAGCCTATCATCATAAAAACAATTCAGGGCTGGATTGACACAAGACATTTAAATCAATACATAGAATATGTCTGAATAAAATTTTTGCATGAAACAAAAGTCCAACAACAAGATGAAAACTTTAGATGTATATCAAATAAACAGAAATTCAATATGTTTTTGTTTAAATTTTCTCGATATAATCTCTCGAGACATAAAAATATCTTTTAAATGAAGATATCTTATAAATCAATTCGTGATAATTATATTTTAATTTTTTTAATTAATGGGAACCCAATTTATCAAATTAATGAATTTTTGGATTTTTAATATATTCGTTATAAATTTTATCCAAAATACAATTATAGTAATTAATTAATTTAATCCTCACGAATTCTTGAGTAAACTTTAAAATAAAAAATAGCTATGGCAATTTTCTAATAGTTTTAGAACAATAAACAATTTACGATTGAATATTTCTGATAGGTTTATGAATTAAGAGTCAAATTACCACTAATTGAGTCATCAGAATTGGAGACAACAAACTTTCTCAATTTTCCAAAATTCGATCACGAATTTTTTAATTAACAACCGGAATAGCCAGCCTGCCTAAAAACGAATTGAACAGATAAATAAAATTGTTATTTCTCAAAGTTCTGCAAAAACAATTTTATGAATCCTTTTAGACCCTTAGTAAATAGTGGCCTTATGATTTGTATACACAAAAACATGATTTTTACTTTTAAGTGCATTTTTTTGACAATGCAGTGATTGCAGAGATTGTTTATTGGTTTTTTTTAAACTAATTATTTTAATTATTTAAATACATTAATTTGGTAACATCAAAATGAATAAGTCATACTAAAATACTAACGAAAAAATTTTGAAAAATATAATTAACTTTCATTTTTTTTTCAATGTGAAGCCTCAAAGTTGAGTGCAGATGTCGATTAATATGAAGTTGAAAAATAACAGAAGTTCAGGTTTGCTAAGTCAATACCTCTTAAATGCTTCAAGTAATTTATGAATGGCCCCCAAATGATAGATGAAAAGTTAATTTTCAAGCTTTAATAATTACTATAACTACTTGAAAAATTGGTTCTTTAAAAACAAACAACGAAAACTTAAAGCAATACGCTTTGTCGGTTCGTACCTCACCGTCAATTCTTTAAATTCTACATTTATTTAAAATTTCATAGAAAAATTTTTCTTTGAAAAGTATTGTAATTCAGTAAATTTACGCTAATTAATAATAAAATTATTTTGAAACTAATGATGATACAAAACCAAAAATGCTAATATAAAACATTATCACAAAATTGTTGTTGCACTTAATACAATACTGACTGTATAAAGTACATGTGTGTAGGTATGTAAGCAAAGCCATTTTTTTTAGGAAGTACTTGAAAAATGTGATGTAATCATTACACACAAATAAAAATATTTTATATATCAATTATAAAACAAAATAATAAATCAGTTCAATGATTCATAAAAATTATCTGTATACACATTATAATCACTTTTAAATATCGTAAAATCATTACGTAACTTGAAAAAATAAAATATATATAATCGCATTAACAGCATTCAGAAATACAAAAACAGCACATTAGTTAAATAAATAAAAATATCAAGGATATTTGAGCTATAAAAATAAATGAATGCTTGACAATTGATATAAATAATATTAAAAATAGTTTAAGGGTGACACCCATCATCGTACAAAGTGTGCCATTTAAAGATCGATGTCATAAAATAAGAAAAATGTTCATTGCTGGATCAGCTAATTTTTGTGTCAAGATACACATTATTATACTCGACATATACAAAATATGTTAAAGTATATTAATTTTAGTCTTGTAACTCTGGAAGATATTGATTGCACAAACAAAATTATGGTATAGGTTCGTAGCATCATCTAATTAGTCCATTTCCGCATATCCGTCTGTCTGGACATACCGTCATAAAGATAACATAAAAACGAAAAAATATAGCGAGTTGACATTTTGGTGATATAATTTAAACCTAAAGACTGAGTTTAAGTTGGTAATAGTTCGGTTCATGTGATCCAATGGGTCCACAGCTCAACTTCTGAACCATAAAAGATACACGAAATTTCAAAGACGCAAAATGTTTGTTTTTTAGACCAAAATCTGTTGCTTGATATATTTTTTTGTAAAATGCTTATACTCAACAAAATTTTAGATCAAATTTAGGTATTAAGTACGTATATATATTATAATATACGATACATATTATAATATACGTGTTTATAGCTATATAGATTGGATATTTAGAGTATTTAATGAATGATAATGATTAAAAATAATTGAAACATTTTAATCATGTGTCGAGTATCTAAAAAATTAACTCTGTTAGTTATTATATTCACTTTTTTATTTAAATTCTATTAATCGTTACATGTCCACTTTGCTAAAATTCGTAAATTTTCTCTTCGCTTTCATTTTTTTGTAACGGAACAGGAGTACGATGGAAAAGTGATTATTCGAATTAAGAATCAAATTTCTGAAAATATCAAGCGTGTGCCGGTATTTTAAGTTAATATTATGGCAAATAACGGCTAATCGATAAGATTATTGTATTTATCACATAAACTTCACTTAATATCAACTATCAACATACTATCGTTTTCAGTGATTTATCTAACTAATTTTCTTACCTGACTCCGTTTTGCTTTTCACAACCTACAGAATTGAAAATTGACTCAATTCTTCTTCTCCAAGAGAATTCAAAAAAGATCGACTACTACGTATTTGTTTAAGGAGCCAATTAAAATACAGCAACCATAAAAACTAAAACTTATAGTTTGTAAAAGTTCTTCATGACTTTTGGAATTCATAGACAATTTAAGAAAATATACCCTTTTTCGTTTTAGTTTACAAAAGTTAAGATTAAAAAATATTTACTTATAAAACAAATGAAATCAAAAATTGTGTGCAAGTTGCACCTATATTTCCGCAATAATAACAGACTTCGATAGTTGGTTACCTGGCAGTATATTAAGAGATATTTTGGTCCTCTGTACTCTGCTTAAAACACCATATCACCTGAGGCAAAGGTGCCTTCTAGCATAAGACGACATTGTATGTTGTTGGTGGAGCCAGTTACTTTGTTCTTATCCAAGTGACGGCAGTGTGATCAACCAACCATTCTGTTTTTTTTATTTTTTTATTATTATAAGTAATCAAACTACCCTTGCCTGAATTCGAACCCGCAAGCTACAGCCTAAGCTATCATGTTAGTGCCTTTATCGATTCTTGATGTTGAAATAATTAACAGATCAATAATTTTGTTTAGAATGATATCCTTGCATTTATCTTGTCTTAAATCTTAGTACTGTCTTTAATAATGCAAGTGTAAGAATCGCAATATTATTAAAGAAAGGTAAGCCCATGTTTTAAAGGACTGATTCATTAAAAAATTGATTGGCATCTGTTGAGAAATAATATTCGTAAATTGCAGAAACATTCTGTAAATAATTTTTAAACGAATTTAAAGACTCTCCTTTCAGTTAATAACATTATTTGCCAAACTAATTTATTTATTCTTTGAAAAGTGTGAAGGTCCTTTCTTTATCATAAAACATTCACTAAATATTTAGTTAATCGCATAAACATATTCTGCATTCACAATTAGGGTTAACACGTGTGCTAACTATATAATTTTTTTAAATGTATATACTTTGTATATATAATACTTTTTTTGATCATTTCCGTTTGTCATAACTTTTTTAATTTCTGTATGCCCTAAAATATAAACATTGTTTTAAGCGATATTTTTTTTTTTTTGACATGTGCTAAATTTTTATGACTGATGCATGTTTATTTTTCTTTTTAGTTTGCGCTGGTTGGTGAACTTAGTATTTATTTAATTTAAAATAAACGTGTTGATTGATTTTTTGTTATTTTTTTTTTAATGGATTTTTATATTTTGAATGCATTTAATATTTTTCTACGCTTCGACCGTTGTTCCCAAAAAAATTTTGACTAGGCGAATTTAACCTTCTTTAATTTTTGAAGATGCCAGGTCATTTTTACTGTTGCTTTGAAAATCTTTTGATTTACTGCCAAATTACACTTGTTTTAATTTCATATAAAGTTGTATTTGATAATTTTTTAGGATATAAATTATTTCAAATGTATGTCTCTCTTAAAGACCCACAGTAAGTCTTACGGGGGCTATTTAAATCGTTATTAATAATTTTAATTTATTATGCATATATAAAGGTAATTGCTGAGTCAAATGGATTAATATCGAAAGAGCAAATCGGCAGCAATTTATTGAATTAAAAAACTATAGAAAAAATCATTGATTAGCTGAGATATAAAGAAAACAGATTTTGTAATTTTGATTGCAAATAATTGATTAATTACCTAATCACTGGAGCAATTACGAATCCTGATAGAGCATTTTGGGATCAATTTTTTGAGATTTGGTTAAATAAATTTGGTTAAACTTCCACGCTAACTTAAATGCGGTGCATGAACTCCTTCATAGATGAAAGTTTATTATTATCATAATTCATCAAGTCATGGAAAGAATGCATAGTATAATTAAAAATTCACTCTTCTATCAGAAAATTAGAATTGGAAAAATAATATTAATTTGTTTTTAACATACTATAACATATTTCTCCTGTCAACACAATTAAAAACTGACAAAGAACGAATATTTTAACGGCTTTTACTTATAAAAGAATTACGCAGTATTTTCTAAACTAAAGATTAATGGCACATTATTTGTAAAAAAGTATCTAAAAAGATTTATACGTTCTTATTGATATTTGTAATAAATTACGAACAAATTTAAAAGTTTGTTGTTGAAAGATATCGCAGTGTTTTTTTTCTTTTCTTTTATATTCATAGGTTTTTTGTTGCGGGAGAATTTATTTCGAAAGATCACATGAATTATTGTATATGTGTTTTTTCTTTTGAACTTTAAAATGAGTCATGTACTACTATACTCTATTTTACAATTTATATAACTTTGAAGTGAGTAGTTATAAAAAAGAATTGATTGTTTTGAAAGATATTCAATAATTCATGTTTTATGTTTGAATTAATATAGTATTACTGTTTTAAAGATGTTTTTAAAGAATATAAAATTTGTACAAAAACTAGACTTCAAAAAATGGACTAAACAGTAACAAATAATTTTAACTTAAATAAATTCAACGCTAACTATAAATAATTTCCTTGTGACTAATTACCATTCGAAATCGTGCCATCAAATGAACACAAGAAAATTATTTAAAAAATCTATTTTTAATTTATAATTATTTTTTACTTTTTAATTCATTTTTTCAAAATCGGTTCAATTAAACAAATTTTATTTTTGCTTTTGGTGCCTGATTTTCAAATTGTTATTCCCACCGATTTTCAATGTATGTATTATAGACGAGATGGGTTATTTATTTATGGACATCTTTTTATCAAAATTGTATTCAATTTTGTCAATTTGGGGTAAAGATGAAAAATTCCAACTGATTAAATATTCGGTGACATAGAATTATTATTAAATAATCAAATGGTGCAAGAGCAAGTTACAAAATTTTTAGCTTATCGAATTACAGAAATAGTTTGTGAATGATAGTACCCAATCGCCATTCAAGAAATATCTGGAATATTCGCAAGGATCAATTAGTTTTATTATAAATATGTAGCTCTATAATCAAGACAATCTCTAATATACATTTCAATTCAACTCAAAAAGGAATTATCCAAATGTTATGAAATTTGGTATGCACAGTCTTGACATGAAAACGGTGGGCATGTCGAAAAGTTTTTCGTGATGAAACATTTCTAAATTTAAAATCAAATTTTGATTTTTACTTTATAATCGTTTTTCCAGTCCAGTTTGCACATTTCATAACATTTAAATAATTAATTTTTTGAGCTATTTGTGCTCGAAAATTGGAAAAAATTCAATTTTTATAACCTCAGAGATTGTCTTTATTATAGAGGTCTCTATCAAAAAAAAAGACATTCAATTTCTAACTTAGCTTGGGCAAATAAAATTAGCATTTTTATACTGGACAAACATGTGTCACAGTGTGTTAAGGCTAAAGTTTGTAACGCTACCTATTATTGAACGCACAAATAAAATTTTGGTTCATAGAATCATCTAATCTATTTCTGACTCTCCGTCCGTCATCACGATGACTCAAAAACAAAAAAAGATAGCAAGCTAATTTTTTGGTGTCGTGTTCTAAACATAAAAACTCAGTATAAGTGAACTTAAAAGCCAGCAAAATCGGTCCTTTGTGTCCAATGGATCCTTGACCCAACTTTTTAACTATAAAAGATAAAAAGAAAAATTCAAAATACAAAAAATGTTTATTTTTTTGTTCAAAAATTTTTAATTCTAAAATATTTGAGTTCTTCAGAATTTTAGTTCAAATTTAGCTACTTTACACATATAGGTAATAACAATACGTATTATTATTATACATGTATACATATATAACTGTATAGACTGGATATTTATTGTATTTTATGAATGCTATTTAAACAATTAACTTTTTTAGTGTTTATCTTCACTTGTTATAAAAAGAATTGCTAATCTCTACCTATTATGTGATGGTCATTTTATACACTGTTAAAAGAACCGGTATTCAATGCCCACACACACATTCATAGAAACTAATAGTAACAGTAATTAACAGCGTGCAATATGATTTATTTTTTAATGATCTTTCAAAATTAGAATTTAACAAACCAAATAATAAATATTTGAATTAGACTTTATAAAATTGTTGTTCTGTGTGTTGTTTTGTTTTTTGATAAATTAATTTTAACACGCAATAAATATAGTACCATTTAATTGCATTTGATACAAACGAACACATAGAGGTGAACGATGAACAGAAATAAAGTAATATTTTGTATTTGTCAGAAACTCATTAGAAATGATGATGAATGAGAGAAACAATGATATATTAAAATATATGAAATTTCAAAATAAATTGTTCTAAAACTTGAGTGCAGTATTGAAATACCAGGACTCCTATTTAATTCCAAGTTAATTGGTTAGGTTTTCGGAATTAGTATTTTCTGAAAAACGATGGATGTATAGGAAAATCGCTCACTTACCTTTAAGTCTCTGTCTCTCTCTGACTCATTGGTTTATAGTTAAAAATATTTATTAATATTTAACAAATCATTTATTAGAGACCACTTTTTAGTCCTTAATAAATATTTCTTTATTAATAGTTGACAGTTCGTCATACTGCTAGTGAGAAGAGATATAAAAAAATATTTATTAAGGACTAAAAAGTGGTCTCTAATAAATGATTTGTTAAATATTATTAAATATTTTTAACTATAAACCAATGAGTCAGAGAGAGACAGAGACTTAAAGGTAAGTGAGCGCGCGGAATGAACAATTAAAAAAAAGATATAAACAATGAAATTTTTTAAAATCTCTTTTAACAATATTATTAACAATTGTATAGAGAATTAAAAAAAAATATTACTTAGACATTATGTTTTTTTTTAATATATTTTTCATGGGTCGAAAGTACCCAAATTTGAGAATTTTCGAACCTTTAAAAATTCATATCTTTAAAAATATTAACTTTATCGTTAAAAGTCATAGAATCTTTTTTATTGGTATTTCAATAAAGAATATAAAAAAAAATTGGTCCGGTTGAAAAATAACAATTCCTTGCAATTGTTTAAACAATTTCGGTTTAAACAATATGGCACCGGGTTGCGCCATGGCAACATGCATTTATATCATTAGGAGGGCAATTTGAAGAGGATCGCATAAAAAAATTGAGGTGGAATAGTTTTCGGTACTCATGCGCCGATTCCTGCTAGACTATTAGGTATAGAACCCAAATTTCTGCCATCGATATATTTCCGTTTTTTAATCCGTTTCACTTTATCTTAAAGGTGGACAGGAAGTGATTTTACGAACATCTTTATCAAAAATTTGTAAGTTCCTTCAATATTTTCTAGGCTCCTGCAGTAACAAACAATATACTCAATTAAATTTACCCCCATATATTAACATATATGTTGAGTACAAAAATGATTATTAGTTCTAAGTAATCTATTTTGAACTTTCTCTGTAATCTATTTTGAAATTTAAACCAAAAATAGTTACACGACACTTACTGACATAAATAAAAATCAATTAACATTATTTTTGTTTAATTTGTTTAAAAATAGTTTTTGATAGCGGTTCTTACTTTGAATCTTATTAGGTATACCGTAAATCTCTCTTGTCAGTCTTAAAATAGTTTCTATGTTTATAAACATGAAGAAGAACAAACAAAAAAAATGATGGTTAACCAGAGCCTACAAATTACAGAACCACATACCTAAATAAAACTTCTTTATTTTAAAATACACATTCTATATAAGAAGCATATAATTACCATACATAAATATAAACTTTATTTTATTCGTTAAATCTACTTTTAGAGCTGAAATCAGTTTCATTATTACAACATTTAAGTTTTGACAAAGAAAGCGATTGTCGATCGTGTGATTGATACAGGAGTATCTATAGGATATAACATGTGAGAGAATAAAAATAGTAGTATCTATAGGATTTAACGTTCTAGAGAATGAAGTAGTATTATACAGTGTTTATTTCATGGTTATAATGAGTGTGTGTGTGCGTATAAAAATTTCATTTTCTTAATACAATCATTTCCAATAAAAATATTTATCGAAAATTCAAATTCGAAGACTGGATAAGTGTAATGTTTATATTATATATATAAATAAAATTCGTAATAATTTTAAAGTTGGAATCAATATCATCAAAAATAAACCCTACAATTATCATACTCATGAAATTCTATATTTGTCTCTTTATCTTGAAGTTTAGTTAGTTTTTGAATATAAGTTTCTATGATAGTGAAGGAAAATAGATGTTAAAAAGCAAAAACATATTCTTAAAATTTAATTATAAATATAAAAGGAGTATTATCAAAATATGACAGAAATTTAGTGAAATAAAAACGAATTAAGTTTTACAACGCTACCATATTATATTTGTATTATAGTTATATTATTATCCCATTTATAAAGGTGTGCCCAATTTTACCACAATCCAAAACTTAAAAGTAAGTAAAACAAGACAAGATGATAGATGAAACTAAGTAAAACCTTATAAAAATGGGCATCAAGCAAGATATAAATCTTTTTGGTTTGAACAAGATATCTTTTTGGGTTCGAAATGGAAAAATGCGTTTATCAATTCTCCTTAAGTTCTTTTATTACAAACAGGAATCAAAAAAAAATATTTGAAAAAGAAGAAACAAACTCTACCCTATGTTAACAAAATAGTATTTAGGTTTTAAAACATAAAACACAAAATAAATAGCACCACATTAAATTATTTTTCCAATTTTCCAGTGACATTTATTTTTTTAAATATTATATTTCAACATGTCATCATTTTATTTTATAAATCATATATATTCGTAGCTATTTAAAATTTGATTTTCAATACAACAATTTATGATGAAAACTCACGAAAATTTTGTGTAGGACAGAAAGTAAATTATATATTTTCGTGACTAACACTCATAAAAAAGTTTTTTATTTATTTTTGTATTGAAATAAAAAGATAAACCAAAATTTCTTATATAGGTCTTGCCAAATTATTTTAAGAAAACATTGAATACTCGACATGAAAAGAATATTGATATAGGTGTTCATAAAATCTTCGCATGTCCGTCGGTTCTGCTGCTTGAATGTTCGTCCATCTGCTCGTCATCAACAAAACTCAAAAACGAAAAGATATGGCGGGCTGAAATTTAATATACAAACTTTTTCCTAAATCTTTATCGAACTTTGTATCGGTTGTCCGTAAAAATTCAGATGCCATATAATGTTACTCGACGTATGTGCTTATTAACTAAATTTGAGCTGAAATTAGATTCACTGATTGGCAAAATTTAATAAATAATTATAGGATTTAAGTATACAGCAAGAAAAATTATAATATAAAATATTTGGATCATAGGATTAGGTTTTATTGATTATAGTTTACTAAACTAAGTTCAGCCTTAAATTGAACCAAATCAAATGAACAGAGTACTACAGAGTATAATAGTGAAGAATATATTGTTGTTAAATTGAATACATCATTCTCGACAATATTTGAGAATACCCAGAAGAAATTAAAAGGTTCAATAACACCCTCATTATGAAATTAAATTGGAATAAATGAGTAGCAATACCACAATTTAAAATAATAACTTGCACGCGAAAGAAAATTTGATCAAATAACAGCCTGACTAGACATTTATTTTAAATCTTCGTGTTATGCACTACAATACGTTTACATTCTTTGAGGATTTTGAATAATTACAATATTTTAAAATAATAATATAGAAAAGATTATGTACTATATAAGAATTAGTCGCGAAAGACCATAGAAATATCTGGAAGATTCGAAAAATGCAGAAATTTCTATCATTCATGTAGTGATATTGGTGATAGAGCCAAACTTTAATCTACACAGTCTTAAAATAAAACTTTTTTGGAAACTTTTTTCTTCGAAATCATGATGTTTCCTCAAAATTCAAGTAAAAGAATGTTACGTCACTTCTTGATGAATTTTTCATATTTCGGAAAATTTGAAGCTCTTTCCAGCAAACATCCAAATCAGAAAGATTTCAAAAATAAGTCTTTATTAAGACTTCTTTCAGATGTCTCAATTATGATGACTTCTGTTCGTTCTTCAGTCAAGGTCTTTTTTAAGAAGTCATTATTAAGAACTCTTTAAGTAGTCTTTTTTCTAACTTCTCAAGAAGTCAGAATTGTAAATTCTTTAAGAAGTCTTATTTCTAATTTTAGAATGAAGTCAGAACTATGAGCTCTGAAAGAAGTCATTTTTATTAGTTCCGTAAGATGTCAGAAATGCGAAATATAAGAAGTCTTTTTACTGAGTTCCGTAAGAAGTCTGTTGAATATGAACCCTTTTTTAAAGTTTTTTTATCAATTATTACAAGAAATCAGAAACATGAGGTCTCTTTTTGAACTCGATTAGATTAATCCTTAAATGCATTTCACTCAAATTATATCTACTAATTTCAAAAAATCATCGACAATTTAATTAGTGTTTGTTTCATGGTCTATTTTTTATTAAAAATTTATTTGGAGGATTATCTTAAAGCAAAAAAATCGAAGATTAATACTATATACTTATCGATTATATTTACCACAAATTTTTCTAATTAACTTCTTGCCTTTATTGTCTCAGTTTAAGAAGTTTAAACTTTTCTATAATATTTAGCCTTTTCTACTTTTTTCTCTGCTCTGTTTTCTTGTAGATTTCCTTAAATTTGGCTGTCGATCTTTTAGATATACTTATTTTCCCTAGTAGATAGCTACATATATACGCTACATAACCTTTATATATAGCCTATCCACCCGTACTTTGTTTTTAGCTATCCTCTTTGCCATTTCGATAAAATAAGAATTCATTCCTGAAATAATTTGTGCTTACCACATGTAAATAATTATTTTCGACGTAGGTAATTTATTCATACAATCACTTTCACAAAATAATGTTTCTGTTCATCAACATCAGCTGCTCATCTTTTAAATTTTCGACGATAAATTTACTTGACTCTAATGAATTATAAGTTAAATAATTATAGCCATGGTTAATAGAGGCAAACGTAAACGCATAATTGGTTGGTTGGTTATTAGCACAATATACGAAACAAACAATATTCATTGTAAGTTGTATACACTTTCTATTGAAGTAAATTTATTACACATAGAAATTATTCAATATAATAAATTGTTTCTAATTAGTTGTGTTAGCAATTAATTGATACTAATTTAATTTTAATTAATTATTTTTATATAGGGATATTGTACTTATTTTGTTACTTTTAAACAAAACTATTTCAAACATTATTGTAGTATTAAATATCTCTTTTGTACCTGCTTTTAAAGAACTATTTTTATAAAACCACAAATTGTAAAGGCCGATAGGTTTTACCGACTTCTAAAACTGTCGAGACTACCACTCTTAGGTCATAAGGTTCCTCATGATACCTTCTTGCGTTAATTATATGGGCTTCTTATTTATTTTGAGGGTTTGGACGATTAGGTATGACTCGATGTAGAATTTTGTCCTTCACTATCCCGTCACATGCTTTTTTAATTAGTTTTTGTTTCGACGGAGGAAATCGAATCCCCAAAGTAAGGTCAGCAACAATCATTAATTGTTAGTTTAAATTACTGAGCCCTCGGCTTAATTTTTGTATCTCTCAGTGACATTTTGACGTGGTCCTAAAAATGCAAGTATTATTTTCAAATCGGTCCAAATTTATAGACAAATTGTAAGAAATTTTCAGTACATTATGCAACATATTTTGTTTGAACCTATTCAGTTCAGTCATCGAACTAGTTTTCCAAAAATTCTGAAGCATTTCGTAGCTGCTCAGAAAATCTTTACGACTGTATAAGTAGATTATTTTTTCCGTTTATTCTGGTTCTATTCCATTATTGTGTTCTATTCTGCGTTACACTTTAACTAGGTTCATTGATTAATAATAATTATATTAATATCCAAGAATAATTTTTTATAAGGATATTTATTTATTCACAGCTTCACTGTCGCAAAAATAATATTAAAAATGGTATTGCGAAATTAATGCTGAGAGACAAGAACGCTTGATAAATTAAGACGTTGTACATCAATAAAAACACATCCAATATTGGGGCAATATATAATTTCTAATAGTATCTGCACCGAGCATAGTACGTGGAAAGGACATCTTAATCGATGCGCCACGAGTAGCTATAATTTGTAGTAAAACAATTAAATTCTAGAAAATACACATTTTTGTTCAATTAATAAACAAAATTTATTGAATAATTATAAACAAATAACATTTAATTATAGTTATTGGGTTGAAAATTGAAAGAATGATCGAAAAAATTGCATTAGTGATGATTTTTAATTGCACACATAAATAAATATTAATCTAGATTTGTTAATAAATTTAGATAAAATTTCATTAGTTGATTGATAAAGTAGTAGGTCGTAGCCATAGCAACGAAAGAAAACAATTTGATGCACGGTACCTATATAGAGGTCAAAAAACCAATATATTATGTTTTATTGGTGAAAACATTGGTTAAATGTTTTTATCTGCTGTTATTTTTAAATTCGTTTTATTTTGTAGAAAAACAAAATGTTGAAATTCTTTACTGACATTTTTATTATTATAGTTTCATTCCAAAAAATATGTAGAGAAAATTCTTGTTTGTTTTTGTACAATGCAGTCAGTATATATCTAACGTATATAGCTCTAGAATAATATTAACATTATATAACATCAATAATATATTAAAAATATAAGGGAATTTTGAAAACTAATTTTTTACATTTCACAAAATATTTCAAATTATCGAAGTAAATATTTCGATCTTTAAATTTTTTAGATATTTTTATGGAAAAAAATACTGGTTATCAAATTTATAACATATGTTGGGCCAAAAAGATGATGCTACCATTTTTCACTCTAATATAAAAGTTGACCTAAAGAACTTCAATAAAATCGCAGTGTTTGATAGATGAAATCAACTTGTTAGTTTAATCACAGGCTAAACGCTAGCGACAAAAAATTTTTTGGTTAGTTTAGGTTGGACACAAGGACCAAAAATCCCGCATATCCGTATTAACTTGATTCTAAAAATCACTTTGGTAATATAATCACAGGTTGAATTTGCCAAAAACCCGCAGACCTATTATAAACCGACCCCACGTATCACATACCCCTACAAACTCGACCCCTAATATCACTTACATAGTTAAATCATATTTGGAACGTAGGGTCCAAAAACCCACAGACCAATACAAACTGGGTCTCAAACCGAATGTGGGTAGATGCATGACTCTAAAAATGGTATTGGTTTTGGTAGAATTTTCCATTATTTTCTATCCATCGTAATGCCGTTTTATCTTCTTGCTATAGAACTTTTAATGAACGATTTGATTTTGCACAAGTTATCCAGGAGCAAGGTTGACAAAGATAAAATAGTTATTATATCTTTAATTACACATTGACACTGTTTTTTTACATTCTGCCTGAAAAAAATGATAATCGTGTTATTTGAAATGAAAAGATTATCTTTGTCTGCTCCCAACTCCGAAAGTGTTACCCAAAATTTCAATAATATTGGGTAATATTTTTCTGTAAAATAAATCGTATTTTTTTGGTGTGGAAATAATTTATTCCGAATGGATTTTGCACTCATTTTGTTACCCAAATATACCCTATAACAGAAATCAAACAAATAGTTTTCATACTTTTATCTGGAAGTGACCTACATAGTTGTATTATTTATTTATAACTGGAATATTAGCTCATCATATTTAATATGAAAAACGTATAAAAATTTTATCTTTTATATTCGAAAAAAAAAAATTATGTGCATAAATATTTTTATTTAGAAATAATATTAACATGTTCGACATTAAATATATATATATATATATATATATATATATATATATATATATATATATATATATATATATATATATATATATATATATATATATATATATATATATATATATATATATATATATATATATATATATATATATAGCATTGAAAATGAAATAATGATGTTATTAACTACGAGGTCAATGTTAAGATCATTTATGAAATATTTACACATTTCTAATAAGTCATACTAAAAACAATTTTCCATGTAATTTGAGAAAAATGTTAATCGTTCAAAAAATATTTTACGAAAAAAACTAGTTAATGTTCCGTGATGCTTCTTGCTCTTGCAGATTGTGATAAGCCTTTATTGATATGATATAGGAAAACAAAACATATATATTTCTGAGCTCTGGACATATTTCTTGTGTATTAATCTCAATAAAATTTGTTTCCAAAGAGCCTGGCCACATTCTTAGAGTCTTCGTAGCTACAACCGAAAGATCTTTTTCTAACTTTCCTTAATATACACAAAGCCATGAGCTTGAATATCTACAAAATTATCAATAATGTGATTACGGAAAAAAAAACGTATTCATTTGTTTTTCAGTAAGGACTAAAGTACAATTGTTAAGCGTAAAATTTATACTATTTTTTAATATAATCTGATATGTTTTCAAAATCAGTTCAGTAGTTTTGAGTCTAGAAATGATATTGTGTTCTACTCAAATAAACACGCATTTGTTTTTTTTTTTTTTTTGTAATACTCGTAGACAAATAGACTAACGACGTATGAACCTTTACACTTTACAAAGTCCTGAGTATATTACCATACATTTTGTAAATGTATTCAAGGAATAAAATGAAGCGATTGTAAAATAGTTCGTTATCTCACTCCCTATTAACCAATTTTCAAGTCAACATAATTAAATCCTTTTCTAGGGCCTGGAACCGGACCTATTCGTTCATATGTGAATAGTAGAAATTTGATTATGTTTACTGCTTAACCTTTTCAAGTAAGGATATGAGCATATTGCCATTTTTATTGCTAAGTCTATTAAAATTGTGTTTATTTCAGAACAATACTCATGATGAGTGTCTAATAAAATAATTATGATAAGTTTTAAATGTACAAATATTTTTATATAGAAATAGCATCAACTTAAATTTACCCTTGAATAAAAAATAATAACTGCAGTAATTAACTTTCCACAACTGATCATGAGGCCAATGTTAAGGTCATTTGTGAATTGTTTATTATAATGACTAAATATATAATATTGTTTGTTATCTGAACAATGGTTACTTTACAATGAAGTTATTTATAAACTTAAATATTTATGGAAATAATTTTCATATTATTTAATTTTTTTACTTTAAATAAACATTTTTTATACTCAACATGCATACTATGTCAGTATAATTTTAGTCTAAAGTTTGCAACGCTAGATAATATCTACCGCACAAACAATTTTGAAGTAGGTGCTTATAGAATCACCTACTTGGTCCATATACGTTTGTCAGTGCGTCCGCCCATCTGTCCGTCAATCCGTCACCAAGATAACTTCAAAACGAAAAGAGATAACGAACTGAAATTGTGGTGGTATATTCTTGACCTAAAAAAAAGTTCGCGAATGAGCCCAATCGGTGGATTGGATCCAATGGATAAATGACCCAATTTTTATGTCAAGAAGACTTCACGAAAAATAACAATAAATGATATTAATTTTAATTTAAAACACGGAATATTTCTTTAAGTCATCATTCCAACATGGAGCTAGAAAATTTTATTAATTTGATAAAAGAAAGACTTCATGCTGCAACGTGTCTTAATCTCTTAAAGCCCATGATCGTATCTCGTTCCGACCAACCTCAATATTTAAAAATCAGATAACATTCAACCTCAAAATTTAAAGACGGGATAACGGGCAATGATCCGATATTTCATTGTTGTGGCTCAATTATAATACGTCAAATATAAAATAATATTACTAAAGAATTCTTGAAATTATCCCTTCAAAGAAAAATCGAATGTTTTTTTCATGTATTAAATACTTATTAAACTCCATATAATTAAAGGTCCTTATAACTCAACTTGAAACAAGTAATTAACATTTGAAAAATTGTATTGAACTCGATTGGAGATGAGATAGAAAAAATAGTGGCACGGGATTTATATGTATACAGACATTTCAAACTTAAGTCATGTTTATTCAAATAATTTTTTTTTTCAATTACATTCAATAACATGATGCTATTTTCAATCCAATTATCAATATTATTCAACTTAATCAAAACAAAAATAATTGGTTTAATTAATCATATGATGGTTGTGTACCTACTTGTAATTTATACAAAATGCAACATTTAAGATTTGCTTACTAATATTAAATTTTGCTGTATAATTATTATTATACATGTTAAACTTTGTTTTTTATCCGATCAAAGTAATCATCTACACGTGCAAAAATTCCCATAAAGCTAAACACTGATATGAATGTTAGGAACACCATTGTATAAAAAACTTCGATTCCATATGTACAAAAAATTGTATTCAAATTTTAAGTTGGTAAAAGTTATTATTTTTTTAATTTATTTTTTTAATAGTGGTCAAATAGTTTATTACATGTAGATCATGCAATTGTCCACAAAAATTGCCAGTATACATTTTTCTCCACGTTTTCAGAAAGATGTCAATACGAAAAGTTGAAAAAAATGTATAAAAAAATTGAAATGTGGTACAAAAAAAAAAATAACTTAATATGAATTTCAATCATATAAATCAATAAAAAAAGTTGAACAAAAAAATCAATGTTATTTCATAGTAGCGATAATCCTCAATGATTAATGATACTTTTTATGGTTTGTACATTTGATACCAAATATTAATTATTAAAACCCTCCAAATGAGGTAATATTCAAACGTTAATATTTAAAGAAATACAAATACTATAAGGCTGCTTACACAACGATGCTCCGCAATTGACACGATCGACTCAAGCAACTAGTTGCTTCAATCTGACCCATTAGAATTTCTTAGAAGAATTCACACTGGCGCAACAGATGCAACCAAACGATTGAATGCTTGCGACCTGGCATGTCAGTTGCACGGCGATCAGTTGCTTAATGCTTATATCCTTAATTTTTTTTGTTTTTATCAAAATGAACGATGATGCTCCTAGATAATAGACGCATCGATTGTACTGACAATGTGAAAAATCGATATAATGCAACTAGTTGCTTGAATTGGTCGTGTGAGTTACGTTGCATCAGTGTATAAGAAGCCTTATATGCAACAAAATTCAATAACATTTAATTCAATTTTCATTGCATGTCGGATTTCGTATGATTATTACTACGATTAAATAAATCTATTTGTTAAAATTTGTTTTCGTTACATAATGTATTTTTTTTATTAAATTTATTTTATTTATAACAACACTACACCATACTACAAAGCATAGGTAACAATAATAATTTACACGCTAAAGGTATGTGTACTTTATACACTTATTACACATATGGGAACATACATATAATAATGTATTGTTATAGTCTATATATATTGTGATACGTATCTATACTTTTATATTAATATCGACAGGTTCAAATATCTGGGTATTATATAAATATAAAGTAAGAAATAACAAATAATCATTAAGTATAATCAAAACCAGATAACAGATTTTAGATTTAAAAGAAAAAATGCTTGTTTTTATGAAAAATTGTTTTCTTCTATCTCTTACATTTTTAAATATCATAAGTTTATAGTCTTATTTTATATCTAAAACATACTATCAACAAAACAACTTACTTTTTATGTTAATCTGAAGTTTGTAACGCTAGAAACTATTGACCGCACAAACAAAAGTTTGGTAAAGGTGTTCATAGAATCACCTAATTAGTCCATTACCGTTGTCTTTCCGTCTTTCTGTCCGTAATCAAAACAACAAAACGAAAAGAGATAGTGAGTTGAAATTTTGGTGATGTATTTTGGACAAAAGACGTACTGAGTTTAAATTCGTGAATCATCAAAATCTTGGTCCGATGAGTCCAACGTTTCAACAATAAAGGATAAAAGAAAAATTTAAACACCAAAAATTTTAATTTTTTTAAAAGAATACACTTTTGCTTGAAACCTTTTTTTTTTTAAACCATTTAGATTTGCTACATTTCTAGCTCAAATTTAACTAAAAAGCACCTTACATGTATAAATACCTTATATAAATAACTTACATATTATTGTAATAAATATATTTATAGCTGTATATACTGGAAATTTGGAGTATTTTATGAATCCTTATGATTAAGACTAATTCAAAACAATGCTACTCAAGCATATGTCGAGTATCTAAACACTTAACTCTGTTATTTGGTATGTTCAAAGTTTTAATTTTGTTTTTAAGTTTTTTTTTTTAAATTTGTTATCGATGTCGAAAAAATAGTCCCTATGTTTACCACTTAACAAAAAATTTCTAACAAATAAATATTAGCATTTATGAAATGTTCGAAATATTCTGTTCATACATATATAAAATTAATTTGTATTATTATAATTATACATTGTTATATGTAATACGTTTTAAAAATTTTTCGTTTATATTTTATGGTTTAGAAGTTGGGTATTGATCCATTTAATCCAATTGATCGAGTTTGCTAGAATACAACACTAAAACTGTATCTTCCTATCTCTTTTCCTTTACGAATTATTTTCATAGCAGACAGAGGGATGGAGTTACTGAATTATCTTCAAATGAGCTTCTAGCGTTACTAACTTTTGTCTAAAATTTACATACTCTGATATATCATTTAAGTCGGGTATAAAAACTTACTTCTATCATCAAATTATACTGTGAATTCCGAACAAATGTAAAATTTCAGATTTGAAATTTGTATGTAAAAGGTTCAGTTGTTTCATTTGTTAAATTATAAGGAAATTTGTTTTAAGAAATGTAATTTTTTTTAAATTGTATTTGAAGATTTTTGTAATTTGTCCTTAAAAACGTATAAAACCTAAAAAAAATTTTTTCTACCCCCTGTGTCAGAAAGCTTAAAGCTCTGAAGATTAAGAACCCCTAAAAACTGTTCACCTTATCATTGAGAACTCATTAAAAAAATTACTATTTTTGTACTATAACATAGATCTGTCGGACATTGACTCCACATTAAGCATTACATAAGATTTCTAGTTTGAAACATCCCGTTACGTGAATAACATTTATATCGGTAGTAAAAAAGAATCCACAAACAATGTAATTTATATTCATTCGAATGTAAAATATTATATATATATATATATATATATATATATATATATATATATATATATATATATATATATATATATATATATATATATATATATATATATATATATATATATATATATATATATATATATATATATATATAAACAGATTTAGTTACACCAAAAGCGAAGCACAATCAGGTACCATGAATAGGATTTAGTGACACATTTATAAACATTTCAATGGTTACTTACAATATGTTTGCAATAACAACAAAATCCAAATAATAAAACATTTGATATGGAAGTCGTAAATTGTACACGTATCCCACTTATGAAAAATAGTTTAGAGAAAATTAAAAAATATATAAAGCATTATTGAGTCGGTTTAATATAGGCTCGAACTCGGCCATCTTTAAGAAATGTAGATCTAAAAAGATAAATTCTTTTAAAAATTAATGCATAATTTTTGTCCTTAAAATACGTTGCAATAAAAAAATAATTAAAATTTATGTCATGGAAAAAAAGAGTTGCATTTTGTTAAATTATTGTTTTAAAATTGTTCTTAAATAGAAAAATAATACAGATTCTATTATAAAAAAAATACTATCTTAAATACAGACTTTAGAAGTTTTCTCAAACTAGAATCTTGTTCTTTAAAATAACACTATAAGTAAATTTTCCAATATTTCGATGATTATAAGTCGTGGAATTAAAGTAAAAACTATCAATAAATAGACCATTAAATTGCCTTTGAGATATTTTAATGTACAAATTTTCACTTCATACTAGTTAACCAGTGCAAATATTACGCAAATTTTCATGACGCTCCGACGCTGTCAGCGTTTTTTTTTTAATTCCAATAATAAGTGCACGCTTTATATTAATATCATCGTAAAAATTTGTCAGACATAAGCTTTAAGTTTGGAAATTTTATTTATTTCTTTATTACCAATATTCCAAATTCTCAATTTTTTGTCAGAGACCAACAATTATTTCAAATATGCAATGCGCTATTATTATTGATAAGAGGTAAAGTTTATTAACAGGGGAATCGCAACCACGCTCTTTTGGTCCTCTATACCCTCTTTCAGAACATTCCACCACCATAAGGCAAAGATACCTAAAGCACTAGGTGACACTTATATTGTTTTTATACACTTATAAAAGCAATATAAATGACAATTACATATTGTTGGATACTTCGTTCTTATAAAAGCGACGACAGTAAAATTAATCACCCGCCCCTTTTATTCATTTTTTTATTATAATTGATCATACTGCCTATGCCTGATATCGAACCTACAACCTAGAGTGTAAATCGTCAAAAAGGGTGAAATTATTAATGCCTTTACTAACATGCCCACTGAGATGGTCTACTTGTTGATACCAATCACCTACACCTTTTCTCTATTTAATTTCACTTCTTTAAATATTTTGGGGTCCTCAATTGAATACCTGAAATTATGGGTTTTGAAATATAAACTTTTTCAATTAGAAAGTTATATGCGTATTTCGGGATTTGAAATATTTAAAAAGACAGCCAATCTTCATTTATTATTTCAAATGACTATTTATTACCTATGATTTGAATCTTGTGTAAACATATACTGATTGTATTTAGTTGACTTATTGTTATGGTAAACATTTTATACACCAAACAAAAACCATTACAACCTTCGTTTTATAAAACAAGGATTTTATTTAGTATATGTGAAGATTTTAAATCTACTTTTTTATTGATATCATTTATTTAAATTAAATCGTAAATTATTAAAAGTATTAGAGAAGCTTGAGGAGGGAAAGGTAGAAAATACCTAAGAGATAATATATATGAAATTTCTTTAAGCAAAGCAAATTTATCAATAGCTTATAAACGTTAACATCTTTTCATTAACAGTATTCTATTTCTGAGTGCTTATACTAAATGAACTTTCACCCAATTCCCATATATTTTACCAAAATACAATACTAATAAATCAGAAAACAAATAAATACATGCCATATTAATCATTTAAAAGATAAAGACCATATGAAAGAGTATAAACCAGAGCACATTTTTATGAAACAAATAATCAGTTTAAAAAAAAGTATATATAATACTTAACCGCCCATCCATATCTAATTAACCTTCAAGTATTTTTGTGGTAACCCTTCGTGTTACTTAATTAAATTCGTGAGCGTATTATTTGGACTCCTGCAGATTTTTTTTACATTCGTATTACAATCGATTATATTAAACAATATATACATTTAAATCATAAGCCTCATAATTATTTTGTTATCTTGTTAAATGTTAATTCAAAAAAATAAATAAATAAATAATCATAATAATAATAATAACATGCACAATTTATTTTAAAAAAATATGCGGCATCAATTATTTGTGATTGTTTGGCAATTATTTATATATTCTGTTAAATGTTTTCATCGTTCGTTGTAAAATGGCGTGCAGTTGAAATTAGTCAATTCCAGGTAGAAAGTATATTATGAATTAAATTTATAATAAAAAAAAAATTGATAATGATAATAACAAACTAAAAACCACATAGTCAATCCCTAAGCATCGATAATTTCTGATCATTAAAATTTCAATGTGTTTTATTTTCTATTACCAAGGATGCAATAAATTCGTGGCAAATTTTCGATATCGAGATTTTATTCGAAATATACGATTTAAATGAAAAAATAGTTTTTACAATTAAATATTTCTAGTAAAAGTATACAGTAGTAAAGAAAAGTTTTATGTTTTTTTTTTAAGTTTATCAATTTTTTTAAACAGAAATAATCACTAAAGTTAAAATTGATTCAAATCAGAGCAGCTATCAAAGATTATTTTCTTTTCTATCTTTTTCTTGAAAACGATGTTTACCATGTAATTTAAACAGAGATAGTAACAGTTGACATCATACGTACTTCCCTCTTTATTTAAGTAGGAATTTTGAATATCCATATCTTGCTTTTTCAAAGATTTAAAAAAAAAAAGCTTCTGATTCATGTTCGAGAAGTATGTTATAAACGAGAATATAATTAAAAAATTTTGTCCCTTGTTATTACAGACCTGACTGAACTGAAATATTTATATTTGTTTGATAAAAGTGTCTTTTTTCGAAAGTCGTAGCATCGATTGAAGTAAATAATTTTCCGATAATGCTGTGTAATTGTCAATCAACAATAGTTATATCAAAATCCACAATTCAAATTCAACATCATTTATTACAAAGATTTGTCAAGGATATATTTCAATGAATAGAAGATAATAAATTAGAATTGAATAGCATTTAGATAATAAGTTATCATACCTCAATAACAAACCTTAAAGCAGATGCACAAATCAAATCAGAACAAAACCATGTTAATAAATCCTATTGGCTAATAAATTAATACTAATTTTTTTAAATCGTTTCATTCCATAATAATTTATTCAATCATAATTTTATACATAATTAGTGCGTAAATAAGTTTAATTAAATTAGGAGCCAGATTTTTATAAAAACCATTGTATCATCTCTCAAACATTTTCCCAAAACTGGATGACCTTGAGTAACGAACAATACCGTTAATTTATTTCATTGTATTAATATATATTTATATTATTTGATAACATTTCTGTAGTTAATATAGCAATACAAAATCTGGATATAAATAAAATTTATTCATTAATGTATATCAATGTTAAGCTCAAAGCTTTAAAGCTCAACCATAGATCACGAACTTTTCATACACAATTCCATTTCGATGAAAATTGAAGTTTAAAAGTTTGTATATTAAACTGACTTAATTACAATTATGTATTTCATATAACCTAAATATTACTTTTTAAAAATTTTGAAAATGTTTTAAAATTTATTTAACAAGTTTATCTGTGTTAAATTAAACTATTTTAGGTCCTCTGAAAATATACTATCCTCATTAGCTTGTTTATTTTTTAATTAATACCTCAAGAATTGCCGAATTTCATGTCCTCAGTTTTGAATACAAATCAAGTATTTTTGTCACACGCCCTGCCCTTTTCACTATCTCGTGTTATATTTTTTATAATCTGGGTTTAAAAAACCCTTATTACCATGGAAAAAAGGTAAACTTTGTATTCGTTAAAAAGATAATGATTTATAAAAAGAAATTGGAATAATAATATTTACTTATTATTTATAATATCCTAGGCTTTTTAGAGCTTTATGCCTTCATTTTCAATCACTAAATATTATTACGCAGAGTTTCAAAAAAAAAATTCGAGAGGACATATACTTGATTAGCGTAGACTTATTACTTTATTAATGAATATTGATTTTGTTAAAATTATTGAAGAATCATACTAACATCATACTCAGATTTCAGCCTCACAGTAGCAAAAATATAAACATTTCTGGTGATTATTTTCATATGTAAGGTAAAGATAAAACAAATGCATGCTTATTTTAAAGGTAAATGATTTAGTATCTTTATGAATATTACCAAAAAGAAAGGATTTTTCTAATAAATTTCGATTATTTACCAAAAAAAAAATGAATTTATTAATACGTATTTTGACTAGAAAGTAGTCATCATCAGTATGAATTTGCTTATCGTAATAATTTTCCGAAAGGATGATACCAAAAATTCGAATAAGTAATATAATAATAAATTTAAAAAATAAATGAATGAATTTTTTAATAATTCTATTAGATGTAAGTTAATTATTGAGAGCAATCAGTAGAAATCAGATTTATGTAAGATATCGCTTCGTTCAGATCGTCACCAAATTAGCAACGATCTGCACGAAGCGATATCTTACATAAATCTTAATTCTACTGATAGCTCTCAGCAATTAACTTACTTTTAATAGAATTATTTAAAAATTTATTCATAGTACATACAATGGACGTTTCGGTTTTTAGGATTGTTACAAAATAATTGTATGGATTCACTTATAATGCGCTTGCATATAAATAAACAAACAAACCAAGTAAATATAATTTTGAATGGCCATAAACAGACTTCAAATAACAGAAATATAAAAAATACACTAAAAAATTATAATGCATTATGTAAGTGAAAATTATGAGACAAAATTTCTATTGAAAAGATTAAACAAAGATAGACAAATTGGTCACAAAACATAAACATGATTGAATTCAAATAATGTGATGATAATGATATACTATGAATGAATGAATCAATGAATGAAATCTCACTTTAACGATCCACTGTTACATAGAATTGATGAATACTTGTGATATTGGTAAACACTTTGTGTGTATTTTTTTAACAATTCCGTTTTCAATTGATTATCTAATAACAAGTAATAAATATATCTATAAATAAATAGTATTTTTTTTAAATCATTGATTGAACATATAAATGAATTGTTCTGTCATCACTTTTACAAATCGAATGCGGTACTATCATTGAAAACTTGTTATATGCACACACCTTTAAATAAGTTCAAAAAGAATACTAACATTGCCGATTATTTTTTCTATACGAAGTCCTTTAAATTTCACAGTACATCAAATAAAATATAATGTTTGAAATTTTAATCCATTCTGTCTATATATTAATTTGTTTAACTGGGAAGGTTCAAAGCTATATTTAAGAGGAATTTACACGAAAAATGAAACGTTCTTGAAATTTGGTAAGAACTATCTTGACATGAAAACGGAGTTTTTGATTTATGTTAAATTTATATTTAACATGAAGGCGAATCCCAAAAACATGTCCGAAAGTAGCTTACACTTTTAAACATATAGCCTTTATGATATTATATTAAATTCAATTAGAAAGTTTTTCATATCATGTACAGACCAAAAATGCAAGTGTAGGACTGTGCAAAGTAATGCTCTTAATCAATACGAACCTCCTCCCATCACAGATCATCGGTGAATCCCAAAATAAAAAAAATCGTCAAAAAATACTTAAGTAAAGAACAACCGCCAGGTTAAGCATCTTTGATAAACATTTATTTGTACTTACAGTTGACTTTAAAGTAGCTTACGGAAAGATAATGTTAGTAGCGTTAAAGAGAGCATATTACGAAAAAGGATTACATGAGGTCTGAAGACTGTGGAGGCAAATATTTATACAAATGTGACTTAAAAATAAAATAATATAAGTATGAATTTTGAACTCTACATACATGTTTAATTAAAATAATGCATTGTTGAAATAGTAATTAATTATTTAAAATAATCAGTTATTATAATTTAACTTTGTAGTTTCGATATTACGTTATAAACAAATGTAATTGCTGTGTTAGTTCTAATAAATGACCAATTATTAAAAAAATTTACAATTGTTTATTTGATTTATTTCATTTAAACAGTACGAAATATTTATTTTTTCATGAATATTTCGTGAATAAACGTTACTATCAATGTAAACAGCGTACACAGATTGGAGTATTGTAAGCTATTATTGATTTGATTTTTTGCCACCAGTTAGCGAGGCTCAATTTATCAGTGCCCAAAAGAAATTTTATAAAAACAGAAGATAAAATACTTCTATATATTAAGCTAATAACAATTATAATTAGAAAACAATAACATTTTTTTTAATTATTATTATAAAGTAAAATAATAAATTATTCTGATAAAATAACTTTAGTAATTTATTACCATTAAATAAAACAAAAAACTTCATTATCTTACGAACATTTCTGTGGTAGCAATTATATTTAAAAAAAAGCTACTAGTCAGTTCAGACGAAACTTTTTTAGTGACAAAAAGTTGTTAAATATAAAAGTATAATAAAAAAATTAGATTTTTATACAAAATTATAAAAAAAAAGTTTTTTTTTTTTCATATTATGAAAAACTTTTGTATTCTTCAGTGGTAATTGTAACACATTTAATTTTTTGTTATTCTTTCAATGAACACATCCACCAAGGTTGATTTGGTTTTTCATTCCAACTTAGGAAATTTATATGATCAAAATGTAATTAGGGTATACGTTAGTGCTCTAGACCAAGTTCCAAGGTAGCACGTGAAGAATATTATTCATTTATTTACTTGGAATAGGCTTTATCTCCATGATAACTTATCGTGATTCTTATACTTGAAAATATACTTATAACTTAAAGGATTCCTTTTTATACAGATATTAAAAAGCTTTGTAAGACGAGGAACTTGAAATTTTTGAGCTTTATCTCGATCTATTTCAGAGGAACATCATTTCAATCAATCGCTCGTTTTACTACTCACTTATCATAACTATAATATGCTTCGTAATCGTAGAATTATGAAAAAATTTAATATCGAAGCAGTTGGTAATCTTTAATGACATGGAAATAGATACATATGGGTGGAAAATTGCATTTATTACTGATTCTAAAGCATCTTGGGTATTTTAAAGTTTAATTCAATTTTTAAAATATTAAATTCTCTTCGAGTTCTATCTGTTTAATATTTCCATTAATAGCTTTTTCATAAATAGGTGAAGTAACAAAATACTCTGTTTGATTATAGAATTTATAAGTAAAAGTAGCAATAAAATACTGTTAAATCCCATTAAAATAGTTTTTATTTCTAAAAAATTACATATTTGGCAAAAATTAATTATTTTAACTTCTTGTAGTGAGCTAACTGGTAATTCTTTTAGCGGACTTCCTAATCATACGGTACTAATTAATAATTATACTTAATTCCAATTCAACACTCAAATTCAGTATTATTCAAATCAAATACTACTACTGGTAAGAGATATAACTAATCACAGTCACATTTCAATCAACAATCACATTTTAAGGAAATACAAAAAAATTATATCGATTTATTGAGCTTAAAATTTAGATCCGATCTGGACAATGGTTATCCGTATTCGTATCCATGAATCTCCGTTTTTAACTTTTATAGCACGAAAATGAAGCTTTGTTCTCCAAAGTTTTATAGTAATTAACCCTAATAGAAATTTCTAATTGAAGTTGTTGAAAATAATTTTAACAATTTTAATCTAACTAAAAAAATAAACTAATCAGATTATTAATTGTAATATAATTTATTTTCCACGTATTTTCTCACTAAAAGCATTCAGAATTCCAGTGATACCAACATTTATGTAAAGATATTGTAGAAGGTTCTGATCGAATCTCATGAATGACAGTAGAAAGAAGATAAAACCTATTGAAAATATGAAAACTGTCGTGACTACGGTTAATTTTTTGCGAACATGTTTGCTTCACATTTAGTTCAATGTTTGATATTTTAAGTTCTTTATAGCAACAACATATCCATATATATTATTAGAAAAGAGTATTATTGCCCATTCGGCCTTCACACAGTGTGATTACAACAAATCGATATACCAATACTGTATGGATATAAAAGTGGAAAATGAGGATGATAGTCACGCTGGTAAAAACAACTTGCCAGACTAGAACATAGTATTTTTCATTTTATTTCAATGTAATGTTATAACTTTTGAAATTACTTTTTATCGTCAAGTATATATAATACTATTCTGTGATTCTCTGCATGTTTTTCTGTTACACGATTCTATACTTGAAAAATGTAATCTGAGTTGAGAATACTTTATTTAGTTTTTTTTGTTATCAGAAAAATTTATACATTATTTAAATTTATTAAATAAATAAAAGGAATAAAACGATGGAAAAATTTGTTATATTCGTTTAGAAAATGCTGTAATTTTTTTTTTTTATATCACAGGTATTTTTTATTTGAAATCGTTCAATTTATTCTTCTTATATTAGAAAATCTGTTTCTAGCATAGAGATGTTTTTGTAAATGTGAAATATGTTTCATTGCAAAAAGTATTAAATGAAATTTATTTTATTTCAAATAATTTCACTCGAATTTTTTCATTTTCTGAATATTTACAGCTGAGAAAATGTTTCCATTTCATTACAAACAAAAATTTCTCAATATGTTTAAAACATTTTCAAATTCTAAGAATAAAGTTAATAGGTACAAAGCTAATAGGTATATTTATTTTGAATTAATTACAATAAGACGAATACATTAGAGTTGTTCATGAAGATTTGTGGTTTGATAAAAGAAGGTGTTGCTACTTTTTTAGAAGAGATTTTGTTTGTATATCACTTACTATCTTGTAAAACTACAAATTCTTAATATTATTGTAACATTTTGCATCAGCTGAAAGAAAAAATTTGTGATAAAAGACCGGGTTTGAAGAAGAAAAAATTTCTTTTACAACAGGTTAGAGCATCCACCGTACTAGGCAGATTTGGCCACTAGCGTCTTCTCTGTTACCAAACCTAAAAAAATGTATGTGAGGAAAGCGTTTTTCATCAAATGATGAAATTATAATAGCTGTAGAAGCATATATGCAACCCTTGTAGATTCTAACTTCAAGCATGGAATTCATAAATTGGAATCTCGTTGGAACAAGTCATCGATGTTCAGGGAAACTACACTGAATAGGAAAAAGTATTTTAAAACATAAAATTTTTAATTACCTAACCAATTTTCTCTCGATTCAAGCGACCAAACATTCCCACAGCTGGGTTTAAAATATATTCAAATTCTATAATGATAGAATATATGATTTAAGTACATGGATCCACATACAAAGGACAATTAATTCGGATATCGCGGAATAAAATACGATATCGCATAAATCATTGCATAAAAAAAAAGAATAAGCAAACCTTATCCGAAAAAACAACCAAAAACCGAATAAACAAACCAAAAGAAAAAGGTACAAAAAAAAAAGGTTTTCAAATAAACATAAAAAAAGGTTAACCAGAGAGGCATAGACATTTTAATATAGAAAACAATAGAAAAAATATGTGATATCAAAAATTTAACTAGACAAAAGAAAGTATAACAAGTTTATATCGTGTTACAATGACATACCAAACACACGTGTACGGCCTCCAAAAAATAAACAAACAACAAATATATACAAAAACAAACGTTACGTTATTACTACTACAACACCAGACCAGAAATAATAAACCATTTAATAAACCGGAGAATACGGAAAAGTGGTGGAACAACTACGATTTTAAAAATTCTTGTTGATACGTGTTTCTTGGACATTCAGAAGCATTCATCACTACTAACCTCTGCCTCATTGTGAAAAAGGAGTATATAAGGGTATTATTCCCACCCAAAATAGTTACAGTGATGTAAAAATTCAAGAGGAAGTTTTGGGTTCATTGATCATGAATTCAAAGTCAAAAAGCAACTGAGGATTGTTTCACTCCATTATAACCACCCCTAGAAGCGACAGGGATATTGGAATATTTTTTCAAATTCCAAATTTTGTCTTGCATATCATCTCTCCAGGGCCTTAGGGTCACTGATCTCGAATCCAAGGTCAAAAAATAACTAAACATTGTTTCAACACAGTAAACCCACCGTAGATGTGACAAAGATTTAAAAAAATTTATAATTCAAAATTTCACTTCAAAAATTGTCTCTTAGGAGTCATTGATTCACGAAGTTCTAAAAGTACATGAGGATGGCTGCAACCCCATATAAAACCACCCCTAGAAATGACAGTGATAAAACAAAATTAAAAATATTAATACAACTCAGGGGTGGTTTTAATGAAGCAATCCTCAGTTGCTTTATGACGTCAGATTTGCAAAAAGCGACCCCATAACACTATCACTTCTAGGGGTAGTTTCAATGTGGTTGAAACTTCTGATGCTTTTAAACCTTGGATTTGTGATCATCTATCTTGAAAACCCCCGAAGGATGATTTCCAAGTTGAAATTTTGAATTTGAAATATGTTTTATCTCTGTCACTTGTAAGGAGTTTTAATGTGGTAGAAACCATCTTTAGTTACTTTTTGACGTCAATTTCGCGATCAGTGACCTCAAGAACCTCAGAAAGGCTAATTTCGTGGAGAAATTTTGAATTATTTACCACTGTGGGAATAATGGGAAACCTAAGAGAATACTACCCTTATTTTCTCAATTTTCATAGGGAGGCAGAGATTAGGGGTAATAAATCATTTTGAAAGTCTAAGGAACATGAACAAGCAAGAATCTTTGAAATTAGAGCTGTTCCACCACGTTTCAATGTTTTTTCCGGTTTATTTACTGTATTATAAAGAGTAAACAACACCATTAACGATGATAATAATTCTGGTCCATTTGTATTTGTAACCACAGCCACGTATACAAATTTTATTCAAATTAAATCAATAGTCCATGCCGAATCTCTTACTTAAAGGTTGGTACTCATCATAAATTACATTACAATCCAAACATTGGTATAATAATATGTCTGTTTATTTTTAGTTCAATTTATATGATTTATTTATTTTAAATATCCAGTGACATCTTATTCACATACTTGTAATAACGTTAATAATTGGAAGTGGAATACGAACTAAAAAAGAGATTCATATATTATTTTTCAATTTCTAATAATTAAAGAGGACCTGTATGCTGCTCCGCTGCATTAATTGTTGATAATACTTTAATAGCTTAAATTTGAATTATAAATTCTAAACCACTAAGCCATTTTCCAAACAGACATGATACATTTGTTTTGAATGATTAATCATTCAAATCACACAAAAAATGTGATGAGTGTATTAACAGTGCTCTCACCAATCTCCAACCTATCTAATTTGAATGTTTAATAGCTCAAGTTATTGGTACTAAGCCAATGAGTGTTCTAAGGCCAAATTATAAAATATGCATTTCTTGTATGGCGTTTCTTTCTTATAGTGTTGTGATAATTTTGTATCCAAATATCTCCAGTTTTACTGAATATAGAGGGTTCATGCTATGAGCACTCAATGACGCAAGATCTTTCATTTGAGCTATTAAACACTCAAATTAGATAGGATAAAGAATAACAAGGCGCAGACATTCAATTTTTCATCAATATTTTAATATATAGATAATGATAAAATTTTTGTTCTTGAAAATTTTCATTGGATTTTAAATCTGGATTACTTTAAAATAATATATATAATAATTGTTTAAAAAGAAATTTTTATTAATAGTTTTTAGTGGCCAGCAATTATTATTTAGTTCACTCCTTAAATTTTTCTATTAATTATATTTCTACTAAAAATTTAGTGAAATCTACAGAACATTTACTTACGTTATTTGATTTTCAGTAAGGACTTACAATAACTTTTGCTTCGAAACATACCTGAAAAGAAACAAAAATCAAAATAAATATATTATTATAGTATGAAATTGTAATTTACGTATGTTTTCTATCTAGGAATAAAATACGTTATTATACTGGACATACATAATATGTCAGAGTATATTAATTTTACTCTAAAGTCAATAATTATTGACCACACAAACAATATTTTGTTATAGGTGTTCATAGAAACTCCTAAGTAGTACATTTCCGACTGTACGCCCGCACATCCGTCATCACGATAACTGAAAACCAAACAAAGATATCGAGCTGAAATTTTTATGACTTATTCTAAACATAAAAGTGATTTTAAGTTCCTGAATCAGCAAAATCGATCCATTTGGTACAATGGATCCTTGACCCAACTTTTAAATGATAAAAGAAAAGTACAAATATAAAAAATTGTTAATTTTTTTGAAATAATTCGAGTTCAGCACCATTTTAACTGAAACTTGGCTAATAAACACAATTATATATAACTGCATAGACTGGATATTTATAATATTTTATGACTGCTAATTAAAAATAGTCCAAACAATGAAATTCACTCATATGTCGAGAACTAAAACAGTTAAGTCTGTTAGTTATTATCTTGTTTATTATTTATGTTTAAAAGTTACATAAACCTTATTATAAATATACCAAAATATTTAAATACACACGGATAATTTAATATATGATAATAAATATTACAGTGTATATTATATGAATGCATTTGTATGTGGTATGTATGTAACGCTGTAACAACATTGTTGTGTAATCTTACTACATACAACCGAAAAAAAAAAAAAATGTAATCCGCCCACGTCACTAATATCGTATATAGAAGAATACAGAAGATTGAACTGTTCATACAAACATTGAATATGACAGATTATAATAATACTTATACTTACATTACATTCTTCACTTGCTTGCATCCATACTGATTAGGTATAACAAAAATTATGACAGCAACTATTTTGATACCTTGTGTGTAGGTGAATTGCTCTAAGAATCCATAAGATCAAATTTCAATCGAATAGACAACTTATAACATTTCTTGTACATATAGAGAATGTAGGAGGTATACTTTTTTCGGAAACTTCCTTTTCCAACATATGTGGAGAATAGTTTGGAAGAAAAAAAGTTGTTGACGTTTTCCAGCAAATAATAATATCATGCAATCATGCAAGTTAAATTAACGTGTAGTTTTATGGACACCACAATCGATGGCCTATAACTTCTAAGGCTTGCTTAGTGAAAAAACTGAATAACAAAGAAATATAATGGGAGTAAATAAAAAAAAGAAGCTAATTTGACTTTTATTTTGACCTTCCGTCCATGTAGTCTAATATAACCTTCCCTAGTATGAAATGCAGTTTTTTATCACCAAATTCAGAAGACATTATTATTCTATTCGGTTAAAAATAAACAACACTGATATTTTTTATATGATAATTTTACATAGTTATAAACATTCTGACTCAAATGAGTTAGAAAAAACTAAAAGTTATGGATAATTGAGAAAATTCATTGTGCCAAAAAAGAAATGAAAAGAAAAAGAGCTTTACTCCGTGGCCTACTAAGCTCTCGTGAAGCTCAGCGTAGCGTAACAATAATCCCTTTCCCTTCTTGACTGAGCCACTTGCTTTATGTACGTTCCAGTAGCCAGAATTACATTTGTATTATCAAAGAGTATATTTTACGTTTAAGTCAGGTTTAAAGTTTTTCTTAACGTTTTTGTTTATTTAAGAAATATATCCGATCGAGTGAAAAATATATTTTTTTTAATTGGACCATAATTGGCAAGAATATTGGTAAATAAATATAAAAAAATCACTCAAGCGAACATATAAGCTCCTACTTTTTTGAAATTGAAATCGATCAAAAAATAGCATTTATTCCTAAAAAATGGTAATTAAAAGTACCTGAAATTATGGGTGATACTAATTATGTTTTAAAACATTGTACAAGTTTAATTGGATAAATATTTTTGTTTTTTTTTTGCGAAATATTTTTTTAAGCATTTAAGGTTTTTTTTTTTATTAAATCTGGATATAAACAAGATTATTTAATAATTAAATCATATAAATTAAAATACACTGGGTATATCAATAATAAATTATAACTGACTAATCAATTCTTATTCTTGAATTCAATTCAATTCAATTAATCAGTTCTTATTCTTGAAATTATTTAAAAATCCTCTGATCGAATGTTTTATAAAAATGTCAATTCATTTAATTTGATATTGCTTTTATTTTTATAAACTATTGCTTTTTTTAAAATTCCTTCTAATTAATACATCAAATAATTAATTGATAACCAGTTGTGTCATAAAAGTATTTCTGTATAAATCAATGTAGTTGCAATTAATTAACGTCTTGCGATAAACCCAAACATGTTTCAAAAAAATGAAAACATATTGAATACAATCAAATTATTCATTCAAAACGTTCCAAACTAAAGTGTAAAAAACATTCAGTTCTTATTCTTGAAATTATTTTACAAAAATCCTCTGATTGAATGTTATATAAAATGTCAATTCATTTAATTTATTATTGCTTTTTTTTTTATCCACAATTGCTTTTTCAAAAATTCCTTCTAATTAAAACATCAAATAATTAATTGATAACCAGTTGTGTCATAAAAGTATTTCTATATATAAGTTTAGTGAATGTAGTTGCAATTAACAGCTTGAAAATCTATCTTGTTCCATCTAATAAAAAATTATATTGAATACAATGAAATTATTCTCTCAAAATGTTGTAAAGTTTAAAAAACTTCGACGCAGTGCTAAATAATATAAGAGTATAAAATTACAGGCTTAATTTTATCATTGAATCTTATGTCAAAATTCTAAAAAGCTGTCCCAATTGTTAAAGTTGTATACTTATTATTGTTCCAGATTTCATGATGAAACAAATCTGAAAAGCCTATTTTCTAAGCTAGCGTTCGCAATTCTATAAAAGTAATGGCGGTTTCAGAAGACAAGAAGCAGTCTGGCAAATATTATAGATAACTTTTTTTGTATATTACACAAAGTATTTTCTTACATATCTTGATTTGTTTTATACGGTATTTTTGGATATTTTCTTTTCAATTTTATTTTAATATGCTCCGATTTCTATATATTCCCCTACATACTTCTGACTGATATCAAAAGCCTGCATATTAATTAATAACAAATCGAGCTTCAAGTCCAAAATTGAAACTAATAAAGTGATATAAAATATCTTAGAATTTATGAAAAAAGGAATCACAACCGTATCCTTGATACCTAAACTTTTTGGTCCATTGTACGCTCTTTTGGAATGCTTCATCACCTGAGGGAAAACATGTCTTTTAGCACAAGGTGACAGTTGTAATGTTATTATGTTATTGGCGCAACCGGTAACTCCGTTCTTATCGAAGAAACGACAGCTCTTCACAATCAATCAACCTCGCATTTTTTTCTATTATAATTGATCAAATTCGAACGCGAATCTAAGTAGTCAAATGGGTGCAGGTATTAGTGCCTTTACTCACTTTGCCACTGAACCTTTAAAGGATAAATGACTTAAGTAAAATTACTTTTTGAATAAAACAATAACATCATGTAAGCATTTTAAAAATCTCAAAGACTTTCATTTTCTCTTAGTTTTTAGCTCGCATAAATGACAAGTTTATAAAAATGATGCTGTATGAATTAAAGGATTTCTTACGAATTACATGATACATTCCCCGATAGCCTGAACATTATAATAACTATGGGCAATACGACACCAAGCTTCATTTGCTCTGTTTTTGTCTTTTGTCTTTTTTTTGCACAAAAAAGTTTTATAAGATATGTCTAGCAATTCGATTCTTATGAAGAGTTTTCAATTTTCTCATTTGACTTCTTTTTAAATACAGTTTTCTGTGTCCTATTCGTAAATTTAAGACCCTTCAATTGAAGCTATTAAAAACGGTAAGATCCTTCATATTATGACACAAAAACCAACTTCATGAAAGTTTAATTAACTCAAAAACTGATAGGTTAGGTTAAATTGGACATATCTTTGGAAGGATAATATCTCACTCATAATGTGCATGGTACTACTCCATAATAACTAAGCCACTGATCAGAGTGGAAGGTTTAAGCTAGGGATTTAAAATAAATTTTTCTTGTGACGGTGTAAATTGAATCTACAACACGAATTTACAAACATAGTTTTTTAAATAATAATTTTATTTTTACAAAACAAAGAGAGATTCAATTCACATGTGTATACATTTTTTAATCATATAGACTTTCCTACTCATTAAAAATAAAATGCTACGGAGAACCCTCTAAACTCTGTATTTTTATCTCTGATTCAATAAAGTAATTTGGATATTTAATATTTCAGAGCGTAATATTAAAATTTTATACTTTTCATTTCATTTTATTAAAATATATACTTGCATGGTATTGTATATTCCATAGGGATTGTTTTGTTTATTCACCTAGGTTATCACTAAAAGCAGAAGGAGGAAGATGTTGTTTTTGTTCGCTCTCTAGTTCCATACTGTGCAAAATACATAACAAAATTTTTTATCTTTGTTTCGTATTGTTAGGGAAATTATATTAAAATAAAAAAATTATTATATAAAAAAAAAATTTTTATTAAAATAAATGAAATTATTATAAACAAGCTGGCCCGGCAAACGTCGTTTTGCCACATATTTCTAATTTAACTTCAACATTTTCTAAGTAAAATAACATATTCTTAACAACTTTCCTCTATTTCTTAATACTGAAAGGCTAAGGCAAATTAGAATAAATAATGAATTAATATATATACATTTTAAAGCATACCCGGGACACGTTGCGGTGACAATTGATATTATTACATTGATACCCACCCGGGCTGTGTTATTTTTCACATTTTAATAAATGATATTACATCGTTTACATGCGCATGCAATTCTACCCTTAGGGGAAGAATTTCAAATCCTTTCTTATCGGATTCCCGGTATCAAGTGTGCACCCGGTACATTATATCCACCCGGTATTTACCTGTGGTACACCCGGGATCGCGTTCACCAGATAATTTTTGCTGTGGTACACATACACTTGATGAAAGGTATATGGACCTCCTGAACCAGAAATGATTCCGGCAATACTTGAACAATGTGATATGCACACTTTATATAGTTGACAGTTCGTCATACTGCTATTGAGAAGAGATAAAGAAGTTTTATTTTGAATAGATAAAGAAGTTTTATTTTGAATTTCACAATAAGATTTTGGTTTCTATGGAAATGATGATTTGTAACATGTGAGAAAAAAAAAAGACAAAATATGTTTCACAGCTAGGAACATTTTGTATTCGAAAATTAAATTGTCGTTTATAGTATTTTCCTTTACTTATTATTTATGTTTCTCGCCGTATAAACCTTCCCTGAACTTTCACGAATATTTCAAGACCAAAATTAGCCAAATCGGCCCAGCCATTCTCGTGTTATGCGCTTACCAACACATTTTGCGATTCATTTTTATATATAAGATTCAGTTATTTCAGAACTGGAAAACAGCTCAAAATTTGAGATTTATACAACACTTTTTTGTTGAAACATAATAAATTTTCTATAGAAATACAATTTTTCAAAATTAATTTTTCCTTTTTTGTTGTCAAAATATTCCAAAACCAAAGCTAAAAATTATGGAAAAATTACGTATTGTGTATAATCTTTTCAATAATTCATTCATAACATTACTGGAAGCATTGCTAAATATTATACATTTAGTGAAGAAAAAAATTAATACGATCTTAATACGATCAACGGTTACTTAGATATCGCCATGCAAAGTTGTCAATTTTTTCAGCATTTTAATATTTTTCCTTTAATTTTCATCGAAACCAGAGTGAAGATAACAACGAACAATGTTAATTGTTATAAACTCGACATTGGTTTAGTATCAATGTGTAATGTGTGAAATATTTTTATCATTCACTTTCATAAAGTTCTTTGTACAGCAATAGCTATTATTCGAGCTGCGTTGTCGTATGAAATGTCTAGTTTGTCTCCACTTGTTGCACAATAAATATAAGTATTTGATTTTTCATTTTTTTCAGTCATATGTGGAAATAATTTGTCATTGAGAATTTATTACGTACAAACAATTGTAAGAAAGAGTAAAAGGTTGTGTATACATTCTACACTTATTAAAATTTCCTAAACTTCTTTTTCGACATTAAAGCTTTGTTAAGTGTTTTTTCATAAATCTACAATTAAAAACTATTAGCGAAACCACAACTTAGTACTTCATGAGATATAATTTTGAAAAAATGATACTTCCCGTATAGTGCATACTAAATGGAAGGAACTTCTAAATCGATTAATGCCGTAGGAATATCCAAAATTTGTAATAAAACATTTACATTCTAGAAAATATAATTATGTGTTCAATTGTTTGAATGTAAATTATATATCTATTTTTGAATTTAAAACAAAAATTATTGAATAATTACAAAATATGACATTTAGCTGTAGTTTTTGGTTTGAAAATTGAAAGAATGATCGAATAAATTGCATTAGTAATTATTTTGAATTGAGATATAATTATTCATTTAATTTAGTTAAAAAATTTTCAGAAATTTCATCTGTAAATCATATAATATTCACAGGCTTATATTTCATTTGATTGATGAAGTAGTATTTCGTAATCATTGAAACGAATTAAAAAATTTTAATGCACGTACTCATAATAAAACTTAAAACTGTTTAAATATACTGTACGATACTTGAATATCTTAAATTAATTGATTAAATATTATTATAATTGTAATATGTTATTACAGGTAATATATGTAATATATATTATAATTTGTAAAGAGCATACAAGTCATGCTATGCCGTTATCTAATTGAAATATCCTAATTAAAATAACAACAAACAAATAATATAACTTAAACTCGTGATATCCATAATTAAAAAAATTTGAAAAAAAATTAATGCACATTGTACAAAGAGTTTTGTTACAAACAATCGGCCTGGACATGCCACCTCTCTCGCACGCATTCACAGACCTTTATTAGATCTTTGTTTTTCAAATCGATTATAATTAGAAACATTAAATAAAACACAATATTCCAAAATAAATGAAAGGTTTCTCAGTGTACCAAACAAAATCAATCAAATATATTTTGTTTTAAATATTTTGGAAAATAAAGCACAAAACCAAATATTAAAATCAATGTAGCTTGATTGTGGGAAATGACAATTTTTTTTCCTTATCCATTTTTCTTATTGGGTAAAGCATAAAATTAAAATATCTGGCTATTAAAAAGCTATTTTCAATGAATAATTATGTTTTTTGGCTCCCCTGTTTTTTGGTACCAACGATTTTATGTCCGTAAAAATCATGGTAATCTCAAATAAGTGAAATTAAATGAAATTCCACTTTCAATATTTCTTTATATAAGTATAGTACGGAAATACGTATAAACTTTCACCATTTATGGTTTAGTGTTGTGATTTGAAGTACGAACTTGATGATGTGTTTACAAAAGATGTCACCAACGAACTAAGAAATCTGTTATGTCATACGAATGTCACATTCCAATGTTATGACATTTTATGACATAAATGTTGACATTTTAATAACAATATGCACTTACAAAAGCGACTAATATATTAATAAAATGGTCCGAGAGCCAGTCCATTTAATGTCTTATAGATCAGATACATGAATAATTTTTGGTGTGTGCGTAGTTTTACTATTGACCTAATAGTTGACACCTTTGAAGTTGTCCAACTTTTACCGTATGCATGCTACTTCCGGTTAGTCATTTTTTTCTCAAATAATGGCGTGGTTGGCCAGAATAATAAATTATTATGGCAGAAAATCATTTTATATGACATAAAAATTGTATTATTTTAGATTCTCTTTTACTATTTTATTATGGTAATATCCATTAATTTTCTTTAATAATACTTCATATTTCAAATATAACCGAATTCATCAAACTGATCCGGCGGCATAAGAAAGGAGATTTGAAGAAAAATTGCTGCTGGAAATCGCAAACGTAAAATGACGTAAGCTTAGTTAGCTCAATGTTTGAGAAGACTTTCTAGGCATCGATAATTCTACTTTAGTAAACATGCATACAAGTTCTGTAGCCATAATTGGCAGTTTATATTTTTATGTGTCGCTATGACGAATTTTTCGCCAAAATTTCTTTGGAATTATTGTACACTTAAGACAATTTACTATTTTCTTAAGTGGCAATTTCATTTTTTCGACTCTTCAGTTCTTTTTTTCTTTATCATCAAGACCATTCAAAAACGAAAATATTTTGTCTTAAATTTTTAAGCGCTTCTTATTTTTTTCATTATTTGTAACTAAGAATCTCAAACAAATTAGTCAGATAAAAGTATCGTGAAAAAATTTGCTTTAATTTTTAATGAAATAGAAACTGGTACACTAAAAAGTATTTTCCACAAAATTGTTCAAAGATATTCATAATAATACATTTATTCAAATAACATTAACCATAATAATCAAATTTTCAGGTATTAATATAAATTAATAACATAATAAATGATGATCATTTAATGAATATTATTTTCATAGATACGTGAACATAAATAGTAACTACATACACATTAAAATAATATCAGTGATTCTCAACAGTAGGTCGCAATACAAATGTAAAATATTTTTGTTTTAACACACGGTAACAAATACAAAATGATCATTTAACATAATTTTCAAATTTCAATTTTGACATAATTTAGATTTGCCTATTTATTCATTCATCAAAAATAAAAAACGATTCTTCTTACTTGGTGTCAGTTTTGAAAGAACACTCCGTAATTTATAATTCTCACCGAGTTAAATAAAAACTATTTTTTTCTTATATATTATATTAACAATCTCTTTTAACAATTTAGTAATTTAGCTAGACCGAAATGGTCTAGGTAAACTACTATTCCAATTCAATCGTTCTTTTAAATATGATTGTTTCTTGATTGAAATTTTTGATTGTGATTTGTAATATCACTTAGCAGTCACTCAATTATTTGATTTGAGCAATAATGATTTCAAAAATAAATTTAAATTAAAATAGTATTGTAATTACTAATTAGTATCTTATGTTAAGGTATTCCGTTCTTAGAACTACCACTTAGCTACTACAAAAACGATTGAAATATTAAAATCTTGCCCAATATGTAATTTTTAAGAATCAAAAACTATTTCAATGGAATTGAACAATATTTTATTGCTACCTTTACTTTTAAATTCATATATACCTAATGAGACATAATAGTGCAAAAGATCGGCTGAAAAAGAAAAGGATACGTATCATTTTTTTCTTACGAATCCGGCACATGTGTGATTTGTACACACAATATATGCAAAAGGATATTAAGGTCTATAGATCCACGAGACTCGCTTACGTCAGACAGACAGTCCTCTAATCGACCAAATTTATTAACAGTTATTAATAATCGTCTGGCTCATATACGATTATACATAGTATCGCTATATTATAGTATGTCTTATATAGATTATATAAAAGACACATATTACATTTATAATAATTTTAAATTTTAATCTTATAATATTCAATTTATATTCTTTATATACTTATAATAATAATTTTTCGATTAAATAATTTAAATAAATAATGTACTTTAAACATTTATGTAAAATTACAAAGCATTGTTGTTACAGATAGATATTTTATAATAAAGCTGATAAACATTTTTTCTGTATATTATTATTATTATTATCGAAGCTCTATATAAACAACCTACACTCACACAAATACCAACAAATTATTTACATTGAAGTCAGTATAAAATATCTTATTATAATATTCAATTTTAAATTGAATTAAATCCAAAATAATGATAGAAAAATACTATAAATGAATTTTACAATAGTTTATTAAATACACACGTCCAATGGTGCCTTTACTTGAATATCTTTACTAGAATTTTAGTATACTTTCGACTTTCCCTATAATGCCTATCTGTAACCGTGTGCAGTATGTAGAAGGGACTTCTTAATCGATTGATGCGCTACGATTGTCTACAATTTGTAATAAAACATTCACATTCTACAAAATATAGTTATTTATTCAATTGTTTGCATATTAGATGGAATATTGATGATCGAAGAAATTGCATTAGTAATTATTTTTAATTTCAAATATAAATAATTATTCATTTAAATTAGAGAAATCAATATTTGACAGAATGGTATTTGATTGATAAACTAGTATTTCGAGATCATCGAAACTAATGTAAACATTTTCCTGCACAGTGCACATAGATTTTACGCAGACTTTTTGTCTGTGTATAAGGCTGCACAGACTTACTTCTGTTGAAATTTATATGTTAATCTGAAATCTGATTAAAAAGTCGGTATCCTGTAAGCCATACATAACTTGCCAAGAGGACACAAAACGCTGAGACATAAAGCGTACGTTTGGATCTTGGAGGTTATAGGTTCGCATCCCAGCAAGGAAATATGTCAAACTTTTCGAAAACGTTCTTGTATTATCGTTTGTACAATTTTATCCTCTTTCAAACTTCTTGTGACTTTCGACAAGGTTCCTAACAAAGTTGAGCATAGAAATTTCTTGAGCAAATTACTTTTCTTATGTTCATCGAATCATTACACTGTCTTTAAACATTTTGCCTCCAGCATGGTGTCTTTTGTATATAATCTTAAAACATTAAGACTTTCATGAATAATGGAAATTATTTAATTGATTTCAAAATGCACAAATGGATCTAAAAAGTATAAATAGTATAAATAAATGATAAAATTTTTAATTAAAAAAATGGAAATATGATTATCGTTGAATTAAAATCGTAAGACTTTCATTAACAATAGAAATTATTTAATTAATTTCAAAATGCATGGATCTAAAAAGTCAATATAAATGATAAAAATTTTAATTACAAAACTGGAAATATGATTATCGTCGAATTAAAAACGTAATTGCGCTCAAGGAGTTTTTAATTTAAAATTATATTTTCATTTCAACTTCTTGTTTTTTTGAAGTCGACTTAAATTTTAAAAGTTTTTTATTTTTTACTTTTGAGTGTTGTGTACAACTGAGAAAAATTTCCACTTTAAATAGAACCCACTTCGAAGTATACTCTCTCTAATAATAACAAGAATTCTCCACGACGGACTCCTCTATAAAAAAAAACACGTTGAGGACCTCTTTTTTTCGTTGGTTACAAAATATTTCAATATATAAATAATATGTTTTCGGAAATTTTAATAACAGATTATTGAATATATATTTCCTCGAAAAACTAATGAATGTATTTAAATAACACTATTAAAAATAGCATGTACTATTTTCTGAATTTTTCCTAGAATTTTAAAGGTTTTGCACATTTATAATGGGTACGCATAAAATAGATAGGAACATTATAATTATAATCATAAAAATTATAATCATAAAAAAGCACATCATTAAAATCCAAAATATTCTAAAGCATTCTAAAAAATTTAAGGATTTAATACTTTTTCCATTAAAAATATAATATGCTTTATTTAATTTAAATTTTTAATTTTTTTGATAAAGTAAAGGTTGAATTACTTCCGAAACAAGAAGCAGCAGTTAATTATTTTGTTTGAAAAAAAACGTAGTAAACAGATTAGTGTAATCGAAATTGGAAAGATTTGTAGATATCCCCGAAAATTTGGTGTTTTAGTAGGCTAAAACGTGTGGTAGGAGAGTCCAATCAAGGATTTTTGAATTAACTTGAGCGCGTCTGATTACGAAATGAAATAAACCTTATCCTCTGTTTGGTGCCGTGCGTATAGTGTAGCCAATCAGAATATTATTAATATAAATATTAAAACGATAAATTCGATAGTTAGACATAATCGAGCGCGTCAGATTAAGATATGGTAGTACAATTACGTGCTGAAAAGTATACATTTTACTAATTGCACGATTTCAGCATGAGGCGAGCGAATGGGAAAGTCGATAACTTGCAAAAAAAACAAGCTACCTGCGTCCATCCTTAAGACCTACTAAAGTAATTCGATCAAAATTGATAAAAATTTCAATATCTAATGATGTAAATCAATCTCAATATCTAATGAATATTCGTATTTGTGATGATATTATTAGAAATTTTTTTCGGGAAAAACTCTTCCACAAGCCCTCCGTTTTCTGAATACTTATTTTATAAGTAATTAATTTATGCACGAAGATTGAAATAAATAACTCAAAATATACTTACTCAAATATTATGAAAATTATTTTGCACAATATTGACATAAAATGGAGTGCTCGTCTAAGAGATATCCAGAAAAAAATTTCTAACATAGAAATCAAAATTTGAATTTATATTTTTTCGAGAAAACCTATTCGTTAAGCACAAGATATTCATATTAATATTGACATACCAAACTTCATAAAATTTGAATAATTTTATTTATTGAGTTATTTGTGCGCGAAAATTGAAAAGATAATACATTCAAAGGTGTGCTGATTACAAAGGTAACAATCCATTTAATTACACTATTTTAATAGACTACCAGATTAAATCGTAACTTTTATTATGTACACTTTTCAGTTATTGTAAATATAATAATATTTTTAAATGAGAAGAATAAAAAATTATTATAATCATAATATATAATTTTTTAATATCCGTAATTTAAATTGCCAACCAATGAAATTATTATTATTATTAATTTTGATTGTATGCAAAACAGTTGATTAACGTTAAAATATATTAAATAAATAAATAAATAAATATAAACATTAAATTCGTACGATAATAAATGCATTTCCATTATTATTTAAAAATAATTTAATTATTTAAATACCAAATGATTTTATCTTTATAAATACGATCCATAAGTTAAGTATATTATGTAAATGCAAAATACTTTAATCGAATTTTTCGAAATTTATTACCGATCCTACTTTTCAAATACATTTAAAGACGATGGATGCCATATGCAAATAAGTTGGTTTTTTTTTCAATGAATATTTTTATGGTTCCCACAAGTGACTAGTAAAAAACTTGGTAACTTTCTGTATAGAATTGGTAACTTGGTAATTTTCTGTCCCATTTAAAAGTAGTAGAGATATTTGTCTATCTATAAAATTGTCTACCTGAATGTTGAAAAAATTTTCTATAATTAAAAAAAAAAAAAAAAAAAAAAAATTCCAAACATTAAGAATTGATTAAAAATTTTACACAAAATTCCCATTAAAATCATGAAGAAAACTTTGTCTTATTTACATTTTTTTTTTTAAATTACAAATGCACTTTCGACTTCGAGTCACTATCAAGTAATGAATATTTATTCTTATATTTTGGAAATATATATAAAAAGCAGAAAATATATACAGAAGATTATTGTGAACGAAGAAGCTGTGAAGAAGAATTTATTTATCCTCAGGGCTTCTAGCAAATTTAATTTTTAGCTTTAGTCGGAAATAAGTAACACCTCCGGCTTGTGTTCACATCAATTTTATGACCTGCATTGGTAAGATGAATGGAGAAGTTAGAAGAAGTTTTATGACTATTTAAGTGCTCTCTGTACCTGGTTAAAAATCATCTACCTGACTGAACAAATCCATTTATAAAAATGGATTTTCACAAAATAAAATTCCTATTAATATTTTGAATCTTCCCCTATCTTTTACAGATTCAAAAATGAGCCATTGATCCTAAATGGATGGTTTGGCTGATTTACGAACGGGAACTAACGTTCTTAAACAGGAATACGCAACCAAAATTCAGCTTGCTCTTCATCTCTTTTCATTTTTGAGTAATTATGATGACCAGCGGACGGATTTTAAAACCACCTGTACTAAAATTTTGTTAATGCCTTTATTATTATTTTTGAATAATTCGGTCAAAACATATCATATACTTCATAATTGTCGGCTACAATATCAGACATCTTTCAGTAGCAGAATATATTACAACCATATTATAATTACCTAGTATTTAATATAACCAGTTTTCTAAAAAATTAAAATAAATTTTTAATAAATAATAAATACACATATTACTATTTATTATTTATTTTATAAAGACTATGTGCGTAGACTTATCGACATAGACTTGAAGTATTATACCACAACAAAAACAAGTGAATGAAATTATCTGTCAAATGACTATTTAAAATAAAGTTTTAGAGGAGTTGTTATCCAGTTTACCGACATATCATTTATTCAACTCATGTACCCAATATACCGTATTAAAAGAATAAATAAATACATAAATATTATTATAAAAAAAAATTATTTGGTTTAAAAAACTCACTCAACACCTCTATAATGAGACAAGATAAAAACGAATTTATTTTCTAAAGCCGTTTCTACGTAGACGGATAGTCAAACGAAAGCGCATTGCACTCATTTTTAAATGGGCATAAATTCCAAAAAATGCTACAACAATCGACTACAACAATTTTGTAAAACGGCTTAAACTTTCTTTGATGAAGGTTTGTAAGATACACTGAAATTACATAAAAATTCGTTACAACTTTGGGTATATGGTTCAAATAGGCCTAATGTTATGAAAAGTTTTAAGTTATTACCTTCCCTGAGGGAGTTGTAGGGGTAAAAACCTATTTTTAACCGACGAAAAAACAAGGTTCTTAAGTCAACGGGTATATTTTTTTATATATGTCTACCGCATAACTTTTTACAAATTAATACGATTTTTATAATTCTTTTTTTATTTGAAAAGGCATACTATGGTCTGATATAAAAAAAGAGTAGGAAAACAGGAGATGATTGACTTTTTACTTACACATTTTAATGCTGAGTTGTGTTAAGTAGAGTATATAGCTACAAAAAATTATAAAATAAAAACTTTTTAACAAAAAAATTAAATCGCCGAAAAAACTGAAAAGCAAAAAATATTTAAAAATTTTTATTTTAACTTTATAACTTACTACGTTCTAAACTAATGTAAATATACCTAAAGAATTTTGAGTCGGCGCCAATCAAGCAAATTAATTTAATATTTTGATTTATCCGTAAATTTAAATATTTCGGAATACGATTTTGATTAAAAATTTTTTTTCGATAAACAAGTAATTGTTTAAAAGTCGGAAAATTATGAAAATAAATTGTAAAGCTTCAAGGTCACATAGGGCTATGGAGGATGATGTAACACTTATGTGTAATTCAAAAAATTCTGATTAGCGAGTTAGATAGTTTGAAGAAAAAACCAAAAAATCATAAGAATTCTCCGAAACCAGTATTATATCATATTTACACTGATATTTGACGATTTTAATGTGTTCTACAACATAACATTCTGGAATATTCCATTCAATAAATGTATATATACAGAAGTAAAAACCATCCATCTACATTTACACAATAATAATATTTCTTTTACTTTTCTCAGTATACGTGTAAGTAAGCACAGTACAGAATTATTTTGAGTACATATATTCATAATTTAAGTGCTGTTACATGCTGCAGACAAAACTTAAGTACTTTTCAAAATAATTTAATATATTTAAATATTTTCTTTTTAAGTGTAGTTGCATATATATAGTTGAAGTAGTAATTCTAACAATTTCAGCATTGAGATGAACACAAATAGAAGTATATACTTCTATGAAACTATATAAGAAATACGGCAAATCACAATTAAACTATTAATGCATTATGTTTCTAACAATGACTATGAAGTTTTCATAGTTGCACTAATTAGAATAAATAAAATTATCTTCCCTTATATGCCCTTAAAAATTTCAACATTTTTAAATTAATTATTAATATAATTATAAAATAGTTTAAAAAAACTAAAAAAACACGCTCTATCTTTATTACTCTCATGCAAAGTATCCGTTCATATGCGTTCTGCAGCCAACTTCAGAGAGTTACCTACAGACAAACAAACATACGAGTGAAGCTAATAAAAGCGTGTTAAAAAATTTAAATATATAAAGTTTTTAGAAAAAGTTTAAATTGAAGGTCTTGATCGACAGTGTCTACTCTCACTCAGACACCGAAAATCATTTGTTAAGCTCTAAAACTAGGTTGAATGGGCCTCTTTCACACATACGCCCTCTGAGATAGGCTTATACCAACCATTCTAGAATATTTAAATTTATATATCGATTAAATTTAGGTTGTAACAACCAGAATCCAATTCCAGTCAGTAGTCGGTTTACTTACAATTATCTGATGCCAAATGAACAACCCAAATCGACCACAAATAACTAAGCAGTATCTTAGGTCAAATTAGAAAAATCATGTAAAAAAGATTAGTAAAAAATTTTGAAAACTTAGCTTTTAGAAAAAAGTAATAATTTTTAGCGTTTAAAACTGCGTTCGTTTATTCAAGTCTGTGATACAATTGCAGACCTTCAAAGATTAATGACAATTAAAAAACTAACTCATAAAAAATCTTTAGTTTTTCATACTCCCTTTCTTTGTAAAGTAACTTTAAACAATCCAAAATTATACTAATATCGTCGCAAAGAGTCTATTGAATGTCAAAATCATGACCAGTCTTTTTTGTCTTTACCGTAGTGAGATATGCAGCATTTCAAAACAATTAATGCTCATTATTTATTGATTTAGACTTAAAATGTTAATTAACGATACAAAAGTATTAATTTTATGGATTTTACTATGACTGGAAACATAGTATAAGTGCAAAGACTGCATGTTTTAGAAATTATTTGAATTTCAGTTTTATTGATTTAAGTTTCGGTGGATATTAAGTTAAATCATAATTGGATTTTTAACATACTTCAAGAGATAGATAGTTTGTAAAATATTCATATGTGTGTGGGGTTTTTATGTTTATCCGGCCATTTTTTTTAAATGAAATTTAGCGCGATTGATCACGGGCAAAGGGTTAAAAATTCGATATAAAGTTTTGCGACAGGCAAGCAGACAAGTAGATACTACAAGAAAAAAAAAAGTAGTAAAATGGCTATATCTTTGCGTTAAGAATTACGTCTAATGTACAATGTTTTAACAATGTCCGTAACTGTAATGTCAGCTTAAAAAATTGAACATGGGTGCTAAAAACCAGAAACTATAATGGATAAAATAATGAAACTTTGAATCATACAGAATGCTTTTTACATGCGGATGCGATTCTACCCTTAGGGTAAGAATTTCAAATCCTTTCTAATCGGATTCCCGGTTTTTAGTGTGCACCCAGTACATTATATGCACCCGGTATTTACATGGTATTTGCTGGGGTACACCCGGGACCGCGTTAACCCGATAATTTTTGGTGTGGTACACATACACTTGATGAAAGATATATGGACCTCCTGAACCAAGAATGATTCCGGTAATACTTGAACATTTTTTTTTTAAGTTTCTTTATTTATCATTAAAGTTTACATGAAAACCATTCTTCATAAAAATAAACCATAACACAACATGCAAGAAAAAACATCCGTGAAATCATTATCGAGTTGTTTTTTTGTCATAGAATATTCTGTCAAAGATTATTCAGTCATGTAAACAAAAAATCCATAGAAAATATCTTCTAAGGTCTATTTATAGAGTATAATGCTCAATATAAATATATATGACCAAGAGAACACAAAATTTTTATCTGCATAGAAGAGCCCCATACAAGAGGATAGGTACAAAAAAATATTATTAAAAACTAGAAATGATTGTAAATGTTTTTGAGTGGCGAGTATACACTTTCTGGAATATGATTGTATACCAAATATGGTGTTCTCATAAATAATACGCACAGGTTTACTTACTATACATTGTTAAAAAGTTAGTGTATATAATATGTATGTATGATGGTTGAATATCACGAGTGCTACTGACAACATAAATTGTTATTTGACTGGTTTTAATTTCATCACATTATATGTGTAGCACACACAGTGTGTAGCATAGTTAAATAATAATAAATTATTAAATTGATTACTACCAAATTAAGTGATACACATTTACTTAGTGAGTGATATATTATCAAACTGTTAACCGCAATTTAATTGGTTAAGAATCTAATTAAATGTATTTAATATTTGAAGATTGAAGTTGATAGTGAAGGCGAAGAAACTCTTTCCAATTTCAGGACATTATAGTTTACGTATGGGTTACATAGTGTTCGAAATCTAAAAGAAGCATCTATTAATATAGTGTTAAAATTTGATTTCATAATATTTCTTTCATTTAAACAGAACTCAATCTTATCTTGAAGAAGAATATAATATATTTGTACAAAATCGGTTCATTACTTTTCAAGTTTGTCAAAAATATATTTTCTGGTAAATGAATAAAGAACCTCTGAAAAATGATTAAAGTACTCGGGTTGACAATTTTCTCGAAAATTCGCACGCCAAAAGTTGAATGGACAAACTATATTATAAACTATATTCCAGTTCTAGTTGTGGGAAATATTACCATTATTAAGCATTTTGTATGTCCAGGTATTCCATTTCTCATTATTAATCATCCTTGGAACGAATCTGCATTTGTACGAGACACTTTTATAACAAAGAAATTTTGTGACTCTTAAGCCCGTTGGAATAACAATATACGAAATACTATATATACCTAGAAGAAGAAAACTATTCGAAGTAAAACTATTCTAGTTCTGTTTCAAATTACAATGAAATGGTTTATTTACATATATTCATCGCTTCACATTGCGCCTTGTCTAACAATTTAAAGTAAACAATGTATTGTAATAACAACAACGTACAAAGCACATACACACTTATCTTATTTGTATCTATTAATAGTACTCGAACATTACATACAAATACACAATAAGCATAATTAATTGATTCCTTCTATTGTTTAATTATTTCGATGATTGTTTCTAATCAGTTACACATTTCCGTCTTACCTAAATTGGATTAAAAACTTAATAAACGCTTCATCAACGATTTCTGTTACTAGAAGCAACCAACCATAATTGTGTAGTGTTAGTTAACTGTTTTATAAACAATTAAAATAGTAACAATATGGTAAATTTAGCTATGTTTAGAAATTATTCGTTTTCTCAAACATTTGGAAAACAGTACACTGCCAAGCATAAAATCAGAGCCATCAAACCAAAGCTCTGATATCATGCTTGCCAATGTATTATTATGCCTTTGAAAATGTAAAGGTTGATGTCGAAACAAATATGCAATACGGCACAGATAAAACAATCCTTATTGTCATAAATATAATTAAAATTGAAATTCCACCCACTATAATTTATCTCCCCGATATCTCCTAGAGTCTTTAAATAATACCGTTGCTCTGTTATACCAAGATAATAGAAGTACTCAACTTAAAATAACCCAATTACCACGATTCGACGGTATTTGTATACATTACGATAAAATAATACCGCCATGTAAGTTTTAATTGACAAATGTCGATCGATATATATGAATGTTGTTGTTGAGTATATTTATCTGATAAAAATCTACAACAAGCACATACCTGTTTTCAATACATGCAAAACGATACCTAAATATCAATAAATATATATTATTTCTGCATGTACCAATAATAATAATATATGGTTGAATAGTAATAATTTATTTTAATTATAATATACAATTTGATTTGAATATATAACTAATATGTAAATATATAATATACGACTTACGTTTTGTTATAATATGTATAACTAATATGTAAAATACGAAACGAAAATGTAATTAAAAATATAATAAACTAGTTGTTAACGCTCGCTTTACAGGGTACTGTAAGCTTTCTTCAATCTTGTTGAAATTAAGGTAGTTCTTTCACAGTAGTTCAACGGCAAAAGTATTAACCTATTATCTACATGCTACGTATGTATTACATACATAGAGTGCCAAGAATGATGGCTATATTTTTAAAATGTATTGTACTTATAACTTACACTACAGTATATTTACACATATACTCACTTACTATAGTGTATACATACATGGAAAAATTATTTTAAATATTTAGTTATTTTAATTGTTTATCTAAACCACGTGGTCAATTCAACCCAATTTTTTTAAATCAGAACATATTCTTCTAATAAATGCTAATTTTTCATCAGAACGGTAACTTTCTCTCTAGGATAAAAATCTGTCTTTTTATCGCGTTTCTCCTACCTCCGTTTTCATGTCAGTATTGTGTATACCAAATTTCATAACAATTGCATAATTATTTTTTAGTTATTTGTGCACAAATAATGAAAGAAATACAATGTATATTGCTGTAGAGACTGTACTTATTACAGAGGTATCAATCTACTGAATCTCGAGTTTATTCATAAGTCCAATAAAAAAAAATACTATTTCTTTTTTTTTTCAATTTTATTGATTAATTTTTCCAATTTTTCTGTCTGTATAAGTCTTTCCAAAACTATTACGAATATATGAAACAATAATTAACCAAGATATACCAGCTAAATTTGGAAATTACAAAGAAACGTAATAACGTAAAAAGTAATTATAATAATAATAATTCGAACCATGAAGAGAGTAGCGATGATGAAAAAATTAGAATTTATAATACAAAACATTGATTTAACATTATTCTCTGCAGCATTTAAGCATAAAATATTGATAAAAAGGATAAACATATAAAGCTCTCCATGAAGGAATAAAATTTACTTCAAAATAAAAATTTACAATTTAATAAATTATACTTAAGTACTTACATAATGATTGTAAAACATTTTGTCTTAGACATACCTGTAATAGAGAAAAAAGAAAATTTAGTAAAATTCATACTACAACAAAATAACAAACAAAAAATAGCAAGTGATCGAGTCGTCTTGAATAAATTCAGGAAAAAGAGAGGTCATGCACGTGGAAAATCTTAATTACGGTCTATGCTTCCTTGGTGTTCAAAATAGTTTGTACTGAGTATTATTAATGGTAGAAGTAGTACAGGGGAGGTTTATAAAACGAAGTCAATCTAGGCCTTTTTACACACCTTTTTTCAACAGCCCATTACGAAAACCAAGGCGCATATTGCAGTGCGCCCTACGGAGGGCGTCTGCTGTGCCTAGTACATAATGCATTGCCAAATTTAAAAATATATCTTATAGGTCGTCACCTAGAAGTTAAGATTTTTACCTTAAACATTTTTTTCGTGAAAAAAACTCTCTGGCAAACCGTTTACATGTCAATATTTTGCATACCAAATTCCAAAACAATTGGATAAGTATTTTTTGAGTTATTTGGGCGAGAAAATTGAAAGAAATACATTTCATATCACGTGTAATTTAAGTCAGCAGTTTGTTAGAAGCACACTCCTTTATACCAAATATCAGCTGTGAATAATCGTTTTTAAGAAAAGAATAAATCAGGCGCTGATACAATAATAGCAATTATCGAAGGTGGGTGTAGCTGTAGCATAAAAGAAGAACAAGAAACACAAAAAGTAATTGAAAATTTTATATCTGACTGTAACATGTAAAATCAGAAATAAACCATAATAATAAATTGACTAATAATTTCTAATATGTCCCAGTTGTAGTAAATAGAGTAAAGTAAGAACTTGAATAATACATAATACAATAATATTATTACTTCAAATAATAACAATTATGTTATTTATTGTACTAGGTACTATTATGAAGTTTTGACTGTATATACATTACCTTAATAACTTATTGTTAAGAGTTGTACAAATAAACAATGTATTATTATTCACTATACTATAATATTTAGTGGCTTTACATTGGATAATATTTATAATTGATTACATATTATTAATTAAATAGTATGAACGATTTATATTAATCTGGGAGAGGAAAATCTTTTTTAGGTAGAGGAAGAGCTGATTTATTATGATGATTGTAGAAAAAATGGCAGTGAATAATTTGAATTGTTTTGATATAAGGAGATTTAAGATTTCGAAAGTATTTATTCCTACTAAAGTTTCTTCATTCCAATCCCTTGAAAATCGGCAAATGTAAATTAAGGTCTCTCGGCAGCAATAGAAAAAATTAATTAGAAGATAATGATCCGAAGTTTTTGTATGTTATAGTTAACGAAACATATTATTAGGAGATCCAATCAATTAGGAGAGTAATTATTAATTAAAAATACACTAAATTAACAAACTTTATTGTATTTTTAATTGACTCTTACTCACTTAATTGATCGGCAAAGTATCAAAATTTCTGTTAACTGCAATATATTCCGTTAACTGCAAGATATTAAAAATTCGGATCTATAAAATTTTTTTCTAATTCTGCTGAAAGATCATCCTTAAAGCTTCTATAAATACTTATCGAAAATCTAGAATTGCATATTTAGATCATTTATACATGATATAGACAATAAAAACTTTTTTTCTCGTTTTTATTATAATAGAACTATAAAAAAAATAAAATCACTATAAGAACTATAAAATCACTGAACGATTTTGTATTAAAAAAATATCCCAGCAAATGTAAAATAATACAAATAGAAAATAGTAATAAAAAAACGTCTTTGTTAGTTTATGGAAAGATGCGGGAATGAAAGTTTATCAATATTTGAATCTCTTGATTATTACTTGACCAATAAAGTTTTGATAAATAATAGTAGAGGGGTTCGAGATGGTCCTATTTTAGAAAAATATCATTCGGGGATATAGCACTCGAAGTTTACTTCCATTTTTCACATGCAGATATCTCGTGAACCGTTTATTCGATTTTAATGAAATTAAATATGTATATGTGCGATGTAGGTTGATATTAGTGTGTCACAATCGATTATTTATGAACTTCAGTTTTAAAGAAAAATCGAACATCGCAATGAATAAACAGGTAAAAAATAAATGTAGTTTACTGAAACAGAAAATTTAATGTTATACAAATGTGGAAAAACCATTTTTTAGATCACATTCAAATTTCAACTCAATCGGTCAAGCTGTTACTGAGATACCTATTTAAGTAAATATATTCGATAATGGGTTTTTCACATAAATGTCTATACCTATTCATACCATTCATCCGTTTTTAATGAAATTTTGTGAGTAGATTAATGATATACTTTTGCATCAAAGATTTGATTTTTTTAGAATTGATTTTTCTGAATAAGGGGAAAATCAGAAAACAATTTCAAACTTATATAAAACTTTATACGTGTGAAATTCAATTCATTGATACCATGGATATAAAAATATATTAATACAATACAAATTAATGGAATACGTAGGTATTATTTCATAGTATAGTTCCCGATTAAAATCCAAAAAGAATCCGCCTTTTAGCGTTAAAATGTGGCTGGCTTCATTTCAGCATTTTGAAGACTCATATTGATAGATTGTGGGTATTATTTGCTAAATATAGTCAGTCCATTAAGAAAGATTTTTTGCAAAATTACGTTTCAAATCGGAAAAAAACCCATATTAACAATTAATAATTTTGAGTTGAGTGATGGTCCAATTTTATAAATACCTCTCCATTAATTTATTATAGAAAACTTAATATAAATTATTGTATCTTGAATTAAATGCCGAAATTTAAAAAAATATAAGTTCTGTTGTCATTATTGACAGTGTATCTAAGGTATTAGGACATCTTTTAAGCATATCGATTTTTTAAATCCACAATGGTTTAGCCCCTTAAGAAAAGTAAATAAAGCATATTCTAAAAAAGTACCATAATCGATTAATATCATTTTACCAGGACTCTCCTATAAACTGACATAAATAGTTGTTGCTATATTTACATTATTGTAAATTGATATACTATTTATATAAGCAATTAGTATCGTAGCATGTTTATTAGTAATTAATTATTTGCGATTAGTAATACTTGAATATTATAGCTTATAGATAGATATAAAGATGTAATGTTTATTGATTTGTGTGGTAAACTTTATAATTAATAATTATTTTTAATATAAAAATCTAGTAACGCTCTATGATTTATTTATTTTTTTTAATCTGTTCTGGAAGATCCAGAGGTCATTATGAGAACATAAAATTACGTTTTTCTTTTTCCAAGAACAATCTCGACAAATAATACGTAAAAATGTGGAACTTATCTTGAAATGCACTGCCAATAATGGACAGAAAACGTCCTTGCAATATATGAATATGCTCACTTAAATACCTCTATATCTTTAACGAATAAATTGTAGCTTGGATAATAAATGGAAAAATGTCTTTCTATATTTCAATCATATATATTGTTTTATTTTAATATACATTTTCGAAAAAACTTTCTTAATGAATTATAATTTAATTTTAATTTTTTATTCATTGCAATTTTATATTTTAGAAATAATACTCGGCAATCTAATGATAAAAGTTTCCAAAATGTGTTAATCCTAAAATGAAGCCACACCTTAACGCTTACATGCTATGAAGTAATACCCACAAATTAATGTATTTTCGTATCCATGGTAACAATAAATTGAATTCTACTAGTGTAAAATTTTATATTCATGTGAAATTATTTCGAAATTTTACCCTCAGTATTCAGAATAATCAATTCAAACATAATTCAAATCATTGATGTAATATAAATTACGCCATGCATCACAATATTTCATCGAAATCGGATGAATGGTTCATGGTATATTGGTATTTATGTGAAAAAACCAATTTCTGAATACTTTTACTTAATTAGCTAGATCTTGAATTATCGATTGTGGCACAATTTACACTACTGATACAAGCCTATAGCTGAAATGTACATATACAATTTCATCAAAATCTGATAAATGATTCACGAGATATCATTATTTAAGGAGAAAAAGTATGTAAATTTCGAGCGCTATATCCCCGGAACGATAATAGATAGATTAAATTTTTCTAAAATAGGACCATCTCGAACTCACTATAGCGTACCAAATGTTTATAAATATTGATCAAAGAGTTTTGGAGTTATTTGCGTTCGTGTAAATGAGTTTCACTGACTGACAAATAGACGGACACGAAACGAAAAATGCTCAGAAAGTTCCAAAGCGCCGGTGTAAATGTAATTTTTGAAATCGGAGCAAAAAATAATATTTTTATCAATCACGAAAATAATACTTCCGGTATCGTAGAACTTGGAAGTAAAATAATTACTTAAACTTAACTTAAATTTATAATTTGAATTAACAAAAGACGGACGTACTATTTATATCACAAATAATTATCAAATTAAGTCAAATTTTTGCAAAAATTTTAAACTTGAATCTTCTGGAATAGATAACAATAAAATTGAAATTGATAAGATCATGAGAAAAACTATGCAAAAAAGGAGCTATTTTGGTAGCACTACCTATGTAGTTTGCATCATAAGTTCTTTGAATTAATAACAGACGTCACATGTTGCAAACATCATATTACATCCAATAAGCACCGCATACGTGATATGTGGCAAACATTACATAACAGACATTACAACAAATGCTGTCAGGTTGTTCGTTAAACGTTAAACATTGAAATTCACAGAACAAGACCACCACATGTTAAAGTTAAAATTTCATCGTGTGATTGATTAATTATTGACGACTGCTTTAATCTGCCATTATTTGGAAACAAATATACACAAAATAAAATAAAATATCAAACGAAACGCTGGGATTTATGAATTAAAACGTTTAATTTTGAATTGAAATCGTTCAAAAATAAAATAAAAATTCCCATTGTTTATTGCGATTAGACGTATTATTAAAATGCTCACTCAAGGTATATTAACATATTCCTTTAAAAAGCTACTGCGTATCCAATACATAAAAAAGGATAATTTTCTGCTATAGAGATAACTAAAGACCAGTATCTATATTACTAGCTTTTCCCAAAAATTTTTGAACAAGTAATATATAACAGATTAATCAACTATTTAGAAAAATTTAAATAATCGACCCAGAACTCGAGGTTGTTTGTACGAGACCGACCAAGCATTCAATAATTAAGAATTAGCAGTGGCACCCTTTCTTCTAAGGCAAATCACTACATAGCTGTGTTCGAAATTTCAAATCCACTAAAATTTTTCAAAATATTTATGATCTGAAAGAATGGAAAATGAAAAAAATTATTAATGAAAACAGATAAAATTGACAATATCTAAAAATCATTGATGTATAAGAAATAAATTTATTTCTTTAAATATTAATCTATTATCGTTTTAAATAAATAAGAAATGCGAAATAATTGACATGAAAAATTAATATGTCAAAACTGTTAAATTATTATCTACACATAAGAGTGAAAATTATCACATTAAAAGACCAATAATATAACATAACATAATAATAATTGTAACATCATTAATTCTAAATACTTTTACACTCCAGTAACATTAACACTCAATATACTTTACTTATATTATAGCACAGTAATAATAACATTAAAGTGTTAATATGTTAGAAAGTGTTATTTTAATTAATATATTGTTTCATTTTCACTTACAAATCATTTATATTCGAATCTTACACGTGTTTTTAGAAAGATTAATCATTATATTTATAGTGGATTATTCATTACATATATGGATGATTCGATAAGTTTATTCGATACAAAACAGAGTGTAAACAAACAGTAAATTGTTTTGATACTCGATATATGGTTCATTGTTTGAACTATTTTTATGATTAGCATTCATAAAACAATCTTAATATGCATACAGTTATAAATACATATATAATAATACATATTGCAAATATATGTACTTTTTAGGTAAATTTAAGCTGAAATTGTGGCTAATTTCTATACTTACGAAAAAATGTTTCAAAACAGTCATTTTTAAAAAACAAACATTTTTTGTGTTTAAATATTCTACAGTTGGAACCTTTTATAGTTTAAAAGTTGAATCAACTCATGAACTCACTTTCCACGAACTTAAACTCACTTTTTATGTCTACTATATGTCACCAAAATTTCAATTCGATATCTGTTTTCGGTGTTAAGTTATCTAGATGATGGACAAACAGATTGGCGGACTTTCGGAAATGGACTAATGAGGTGATTTTATTAGCACCCTGAAATTTTATACGTAACCTGCTACTATCTGCGGCTTTGTAAGAGTGATAATGTGTTTCTAATAGTAAAAAGACATATGACTGTCCAAAAAAGTAGCTGTAATTCAGATTCCTTTTATTTAGATACCACATTTCTGGTACGTCCAAATTTCCTTAATTTTACACCTACCTAGGAAGATAATTCATTGGGTGAGATAAAATTTTTCCAAACTATTTTATTTCAATAGAAACAAAATTTTGAAGTAAAATCGCATATTTGTAAACATGTATTACGGGGCAACAACGTAAACACTGCAAGCACTCTGGCAGTTCGTCATGATAAAACGTTGCGTTTTCCCACGTTTAAGCCGCGTAGCGGTGAACTCCCACAGCAACGAAGTGGCTACGGTTACGGCATAAATACGAGTAAAATATTAAATCATATTGATAAATACATAATAACAAATATAGATTTTTTAGCTTCATACAAAAATAATAACCGATTTCCCTTATTTAAAATATAGTCTCGGGGAGTTCCTTTCAAATATAGTAATAGGACTTATGATCTATTAATATTCCAACCACTTTGGTCTAACTTAATAACGCCTTCGATTTCTTGAATTTACGAGAACAAAAAATTACATTTGATAATAAAACACCCAATGTCGAACAATTCACATCTTTCACAGTAGGTACTCTTATAACTGTAATTTAACTCTTTCATTTAAACTTTTTTCAAAATGTCAAGAGCGCTTTATATATATATATATATATGAAGATTGATAAATTGAAACTGACACTCAAATACAAGTCATAAATTATCCTTAAATGAATTAAGAATTGTGATGAAATAGTCATAAATATATATTTATTATCAAGATAAACAATAATGACAAATATTTATATATCGTTTAAAAAGTCATTTCAAAGAATTTATATGTATCATTTTTCAATAGAGGTACGTTAAACAATGCATAGTAAAACAAAACAAAAAAATTATGTTGAAATATATATATCAATACGTATAGCAATACGTTTTACGAAAATTGTACGGATTGGAGCGTGTAAAATTTAGCAGACTTATAGTTTATATAAACAATGACTGAAGAATGCTAATATTTTCTTAAGGAAGTACGAGCACCAAGGCAACTTTTGATAAAAGGCTTGATTTTTTTTTTAATACAAAGTTTAAATATGTCTAAACAAATTCCAAAAATTTGAAGGAGATTGCCCGATCATTTAAATAAATAATTAACTTTAAAGTTGAGCAATTTAACATTGGTCTTATGGGGTAACCTTCAAACATTGATACATTTCCGTATTTTTCTCGTAAATCTGTCGGTGAATATTTTTAAAAAACTTATGGATGAAAGTAAATATATTAGTGATAAATTTAATTCAAAAACATTTACACTTGCCCGACTAATTAAAGTGTATTAATTCAAAGAAAAATAAATGCCGCCACTAGCCAATGTTAAATGTATATCTATATATTGAAAAAAATCATATGGTTACTGCGTTCCCCTTACCGCGCTAGAGTCGATACCTATCCCCACACCGCCTGGCGCTCGTACTTCCTTAAAATTATGCAAAGAAATACATTAAATGAAGTATTATATGTAGATGCAACCACAACGGGTTAAAAACTATTTCTACTTTTTAGCACCAAAATCGCTAAGGTAATACTGACATTCGTTGAAATGATATTTCGCGTTTTGAAAACAATTTTCTAGAGAAAATATAATTAAAGATGCACATAAATACATAAATATGATATTAAATTTTTATATAATCTTTGATTTTATATAATAAAGTATTATCTTGCATTATGTATCTTTAAAATTATCCTATAATTTAATATATTTTAAAATATTTTCTATTATTATATTTAACTTTTGTGTATGGTTTATAAAGTAAAGATTTATCCGAAACTTTATATACATAATACGGGATAAAGATTAAAACTTATAATATAGTGTGCACCTCTAATAACTTGATTCAATATATATATATAACAAATTTTAACCCTCCAAAGATATAATAAAATATAATAATTCTACTTGAATAAAAACAGTTAACACGAATGAAATATTATTTAAAATAAATTCCACTAATGAAAAGTAACTGTTATAATAATAGTAAATATAACATGGATAATATGACTGTATTATTAATTGAAATTATAGGGTGGTCAGAATATGATAATTACATGCATAGAAACAATACTTCAAAACAAGTAAACCAACTTCTTTTTTTATATAACACAAAAATGTATGAAGAAACATCCACCAACTCTTTTTAAGTGGATATATTTTTAATGAATTTTCAACAAAATTTGTTTTCGAACATCCCGCCAATTACGTAATTATGTTTTAAATGTATTTTAAAGAAATATTTAAATGATTTTTCTAAATGAATTTATACCAATATGAAATTTCTGCATTCCATAAATATTTTGCAAAATTAGCAGTCGCATTATGACGACCATTGTTGAAAAATTAATTTTTAAAGCTGATTTCTTATTCAAAAGATAAATTTCTCAAGAATGTCGGAATGGATGACAATTTTTTCCCGAAAGAAGGAGATGAGATGAGATTCTTAATTTTTATGCGGTTTACTAGAGGTTTACACTTTTTTTTAATTCACTGATCCTCCACCTCCTTACGGCTGGCAAAAAAAATTTTGCTACATAAATCATACATAAACTTTCAATAAACCGCTGTTTTGTTCGTTTTACATGAGAACAAAAATATTTTTTCCGCCCATCCATATCTCGGCTCCGGTAAATTTGGATGCATAATTGAAATACTAAGAATCAGCTGGTTTATAGAGTAATGGAACATATATATACCAGGGTAGATAATTTTTGAAAACAAAAAAAAATTATAGTAGAATAAAAACAATTGGAAACGGATGATAATATGATAAAAATGAAAGGGAAAATAAATTACGTGCCATCTGAGTTCGAGAAGTAGGGGGGGGGAGTGTTTAAGGGTAAAATTCGGTTTATCTGAATTTCCGTCAAAACTACTGTTTTCCTATGGAAAAAAGTTAAAGGGCAAAGTTGTAGGTAATAAAATGATCTACAGTTTTTGTATTTACACTTTTTTCATATTACCTGAACATTTATGTGAAAATTCAAATAACCAAGTTTTTAGTTTTTTGTCACGAAAACTTACCTTTTTACCAAATACACTGTAATTTTTTTGATTTCAAATATTAATTTTTTCACCTTATTTTGAATAATGTCGAAAAAGCACCCTTCTACAGCAAAATATATGTGGATTTCTGCAACCACACTTGGAATAAAATTATAAATCTAATGTTTCAAATGAAAATCTAATCAGTTGCTGTTACGGGAACCCGAACGCTTTAGCTCCTAGTTCTAATACTGTAACATACACGAGACTTATATACACTCTTGTCAACCCTAAATAATAATTATTATAACATATGACGTATATATGGCTTGAAAATAGTGTTAATATGGATAAATTATGACATTTTAAATATTATAACATAACGTATTGCAGATAATATAAACTTAATCCGTTTCATAAAGTATCGTTGATAATGTTTTATCGTATAAAATATGTATGGAATTCAATATATTAAGTACATAACATACAATAAATATAATAATGTATGTAATGAAAATATATTCGACTTGAAAATAATATAACAAGAATATTGTGTTTGTTATGTTATAGACCAGGGTCGATAATTTTTGAAACCAAAAAAAATTATAGTAGGATGAAACCCATTGAAAATGGAAGAAAATATAACAAAAATGAAAGGGTAAATAATTTACGAGCGATCTTAGGTCGGGAAGTGGAAGGCGGTGAGTTTTTAAGGATAAAATATGGTTTATCTCGATTTTCGGAAAATCTATAAGTCGTATGGAAAAAGTTAAATGGCAAAGTTGTAGGTAATAAAATATCTACAACTTTTGTATCTACACTTTTTTGCACATTACCTCAAAATTTATGTAAAATATTGAAATAACCATATTTTACAAAAAAATTTTTTTCACAAATACTTACCGTTTTTATGTTCCAAATATACAATTATTTTTTTGATTTAAAATATTTATTTTTCCACCTTATTTTGAATAAATATCGAAAAACCCACCATAATTTTCAATCGAAAAGTTATGTGAAAAAGTGTAAATACAAAAGTTTTAGATCTTTTTATTACCTACAACTTTGCCATTTAACTTTTTCCATATGACTTTTTGCGGAAATAGAGATCCATATTTTACCTTTATACACTAACCCCTTCCACTTCCCAACCTCAGATCATCCGTAAATTATTTTTTCTTTCATTTTTGTTATATTCTCTATCGTTTCCAACAAAGTTTTCATCCTACTATAATTTTTTTCAGTTTTTACCATTTTCAAAGGCTTTTACCCTGGTCTATTATGTATACATACATCTTTTAGTCACAACTTTGTATTTCAACAGTGAATTTTATTGTAAATGCAAGTTTATTGTATAAAATTATAATTACAATTATTATTTGTTTATATTATTTACAAACGATAACCAATTTTAGGATATTTTGTTTACCTTGACAAAACAAGTTTTGCCTCAATATTTATCTGTGACAAATAAGAATCCTGTCACAAATAAGAAGGTCAAGTAAAAGAGTAAGAAACTAAAGACATAATTTAATCAATAGTGCTACAAGATTTTAGATTACCATACGGGAAAGATGGACATTCCAATTATTTTTCGGAACCCATAGATAGATTGTAATATTTAATAGTTAGTTCACTTGTATTAACGTAGGCTACTAAAAGTACCTAAAAAGTGATATTGAAATGTAATCAAAAAGTAAATAAAAATCGGCACCAAATACCGACACCAAAATTTAAGATCGTAAGAACGATAAACTCTGTTCTAGAAAATTCTAGTTTACTCCAATATTTTTGTTTACGTTTATTGCCAGTCAATTTTCAATTATTCTAAATCCCGAAGCAAATAAATGTGAATAAAGGTTATCAGAGTAACTAATGTTTTTTTTAAAGTAACTTTCATAATTTTTTACTTAAAATATATCCAAAGCAATCGTTACTTGCACTACCAATGTTACAAAATGCCATAAGTATCTGTAAAACAATTTAATGTAAAAAGTGAGATTTAAATTACAAACCCCTTTTAAAACAGTATATCAACAGATCTTGTTTTGACATAAAAGAGTGTGCTTCTAAACAACAACTGAAATTACATGTAATATATATATATATATATTTTTAATATATATATACATATTTTTTTCCCATTTTCCAGCACAAATAACTCAAATGTTATGTATTGGCTATACACAGTATCGACATGAAAACCTCGTGCTTCTCGATGATTTTTTCCCGAAAAAAATTTCTAGAGTAATCATCTAAATTAGATTTTATATTTAGAAATGTTTTGTAACAAAAACTTTTCGGCAGGCACGAGGTTTTCATGTCAATATTATGCATACCTACCAAATTCATAACATTTGTATAAGTATTTTTTGGGTTACTTGTGCTGGAAAATTGTATGTTTCAAAATGTACGAAAAGCTGTTAGAAACAACCCTCTTAAATTTTATAGCGTTAATAAGTGAAATTCTTGTAATTTGTCTAGCACCTTTGAATTTCAAATTTTTTTATTATTTCTTTAGCTATAAATTTCTATTATTAACAAAAAGGGCCTTAAACCGACTGTAACTTATAATTTAACATTTTCTTCTTAAGCTCATAATTACAAAATAACGATTGGAAAATAATTAAATATATTAGAATGAAACCATCCAAAACAATTAATATATAAAATCTTCAAAGATTTTAATCAAAAACTTCGTTGAAAATTTTGGAAAAGTGATATTAGTAAAAACTTTAAGGGTCAAGATAAATACTTCACCTTCTTTTTTCCATGTATGTACTTTTTTTATTAAGAATTATATATTATTCTATTACTAATTTATTATGTACACACTATCTATTATATATAGATAAACATCTTATAAATTGATTTGCAATATAAGAAGCAATGCACCAAGACAAGTGCATACCATGAATACGGGAAAAAATACCGTAATGTTATTAAAATTCATTTATTTAATAATATAAATGTTTTAAATGTGCTGAATTAATTCTGGATTTCAATTAATCTACAGATATACTCTTTATATAGTTGTGTATAAACTCATTACGATTCACAAATGTACAAGAACAAAAATATTTGTATTATTTCTACTATAGAAGACAGAAATGTTAACGTCAAGATTCATTGAACGGATTTCTATAATGATTTGTAAGCTCTGCGTATATATGAAAATATAAGGCACATTTAATTTTCAGAATTTTGAAAAAAATTTATAAATATTAGTAGTTTTGGAATGCGTATTATTGTAAATGAGTTTCATAAACCGACAAACTGACGGCCATAAAACGAAATATGAGCTACAAAACGTCGGCATAGAAAAAACTTTTGAAAGAGGATATTGGAGTCATTGGAAGAACAATAGGAATAAATGTTTCAAAATGAGTTCATTTCAAACTGAGCACAATAAATAACGTATATTCTGTATAGTAGATCCCATACTAACCAACTTCGTTTACTTATGCACCAACAGATGGCGTCAGTGAATTATCGGAATATTAGTTGGCATAATTATTGACTTAGGAATGGTGTGCATAAGCTCCTATTCACGAAAGATCTTATTACACAAAAGAAAACAAACGCATATCACGTCAAAAGAAAATTTCCTGAATATTTAAAAACACATGTGTACAAGCAGACATGAAAACTTATACCAAGAAGAAACAATTGACATTTCTTTCTTATTTTTATTCAAGAGGAGACCACAGGATACAATTTCTATAATATATTTTCGATTATATGAAAAAAGTTTTTTTGTTAGTTGAAAATGTAGAAAACAATGTAAAATATTAAAACAGAATACTTTATTGTAAATAACATCACAGAATACATATCTCTAAATCAGAACAGTTTCAATATAAAAAATTTTAACGACATGTTATCGAGATGTAGATGTTAAATCTAACTTCACATTTAATGGAAATATTTAACTTTATTTTTTGTTGATATTCCAGCAACATGGTGCAAGACCATTGAATTTCTAACTCAAACATCAAAGAAACCGACAACATGAGATCGTTCTCATTTAGGTTTATATTATGTGTTAATGCCTTCTTTAAAGTCTATCACTATGAAGTTCTGCTTATTTGAACAACTTTGAAGACTAGAAGATTTCCTCTGTATCATCTATACAAGCTTGTATCTAGTTTCAACTGTCCCGATGTTTGTCTGTAATGAAATCTAGCAAGCTAAATTTGATCCACTTCGCAGTTACTAATTGGACATACATATGTAAATTGGATGACAATACAATATTATGACATAATATAAAACAAAAATTATGCATTAACGCTGAAAAACTTGATTTAAACTTTTATTAAAAGCTTAATATCGCTTAAGGAAGTACGAGCGCCAGGCGGTGTGGGGATAGGTATCGACTCTAGCGCGGTAAGGGAAACGCAGTAACCATATGATTTTTTTCAATATATAGATATATATACATTTAACATTGGCTAGTGGCGGCATTTATTTTTCTTTTAATTAATACACTTTAATTAGTCGGGCAAGTGTAAATGTTTTTGAATTAAATTTATCACTAATATATTTACTTTCATCCATAAGTTTTTTAAAAATATTCACCGACAGTTTTACGAGAAAAATACAGAAATGTATCAATGTTTGAAGGTTACCCCATAAGACCAATGTTAAATTGCTCAACTTTAAAGTTAATTATTTATTTAAATGATCGGGCAATCTCCTTCAAATTTTTGGAATTTGTTTAGACATATTTAAACTTTGTATTAAAAAAAAAATCAAGCCTTTTATCAAAAGTTGCCTTGGTGCTCGTACTTCCTTAATAGTATAAATGATAGTATTTCAAAACATATTATTTAACTGAGTAACTTGTTTTTATTTGAAAAGTACAAAAGTTACCTACTAAATGGATTTTATTGCTTACATACACCTTACTTATAATTATGTTCAGAGAACGATATATTGTAGACAATTCGAGCTATATTTAGCAACTTATCATTCAAATGTAAAATAATTTTTTCTTTTTTTTCTTTTTAGATCTTAATTGATAAATTCAAAAATATCTAAAAAATTTTGAATAACTATATCCAGTTTTTCATCAAAGATAGATTATATTTTTAGATTTCCTAAAAAAATTATTCTCTAGATGTATCTGTTTTATAGTACTATGAATTCGTGCTAATATTGACCGTTCTTACAATGGTTTCATTGAAATGTAGCTTAAAATTCACAAGTAGAACCCTTAAAGAATTAATAAATCCATCTACCAATATTTTAAGGCTAGTTACTGAGTGTCCAAACAAAGTACGGATTGTTACATACAGTATTTCAATTCTGAATTCATAAACTTTCGCTTAATAGGATTATCTTTTCTCCTACCAATTGGAAGAATTGATATTTTTTAGGGAATAAACTTTCTCGTCTTTAAATGCCTGACATTATTCTGGAAGTTGAAAAACAATATGATTTTGATTTCTGGAAATATCGTTTTATTTTTGTTCTTAATAAAATGAGTTGCATCAAAATGTACATTGGCCCAAGACAATTAACAATTAACAAAATATAACATTGGTACTGTAGACACGTTACTTTAAAAGGAATAACAAAATATATGTCCCAATATTTTATTCTTTACGCTAAACATTATTATGTATGTTAATAATAATATTTTTTTATTTATTCAATTTAATAATAGCTTTATGTACCTACCAATAGTAGAAGCTACGCAAAAGGCGGCTTAAAAGATGTATAGCTTATAGGTTGTAATATAAATGGTACGCGTTGAAAATATTAACGCGTATTAATATACGAACGTAAAAGATCCTATTTTTATATCATATAATATAGGATGTTTAATATAACTTATGATAAATAATGATGTATGTCAACTTAGCGAAACAACTTTTCCTAATTTAATTCGATATAGGGTCAAGTAAGTAGCCGTTAAGTAAATGGTTTTATAAAAATTAATAACTCTTACCATATTGGAGAAAATTTTTGACTGTCAACTTAGCGAAATGTCTTTTTATTTTTAATACAATTTTTTTGTAAATATGTTCATTATTGGTCGTACATTAATTGTGGAAACAAAAAATTTTTCACTCCTACCATTACAGAGAAAATTATTGTTTCACAAAGTTGACAGTCAACTTAATTAGCGGCTAATTATGAGCATATTTAAAAAAAAAAGGATTAGAAATAAAAAGGCTGTTTTGTTAAGTTGACATCGACAATTTTCTCCGGTATTATAATAGCGATTAATTAACGATGAATTATCGGATAATTATGAGCCTTTTTCGAATTTAATTGGAAAAAGTTTTTTCGTTAAGTTGACATACATTAAATAATGTATATATTATATTTTGTTTTGTTCTGAAGATTATCAATAGCTATGTGATTTAAGGTGTTTGGATATTCACATTTTATAGGAAGGGGGAACCATTTTAAAGAACGACTGTATAATTAATCAAAGTAAGACTTGGAGTTACTTGGAGTTATTTACACACAGATATCCCGATATCTGTGTGTATGTAATCAAATCTTAAATAATGAAATTCTCAAATCGTTGACACACGATGCATCCAAGACTTTCCACAGTTAGGAAGTTGATGGTTGGGCGTCCATACACGAACTACAAGTGTCGAATGTCTCAAATATACATTTGGCAAACGTTTAACACGCTGTTACACTCTGCATTCAATTAAGTAAACTCACTTTGTGGTAATTATCTTTTGTGGTATTTTCTTTAAATAAATTTCTCTCAATAATCGAAAAAAATGATCTAAATTAAATAAGTAAACTCTCATAAATCACAATTGATTAATTCGTTAATAATGAATCTTCATATTTATTCAAAATTACAAAATACACGATTTTGATAACATTTTAAGGTCTTTACCGGCTATAATTTTGTTTATTTAATAACAATGTTCATTTAAACCCAAAATAGTAATAAAATATACCATAAAAATTGTGTATTTTTAATTACAAGAAACATTCATGTCAGTGAATTTTTTTTTTTTGGAGTTAACTGTCTCAAATCGAAAAATGTCGAAGGCTTTTAGTCTTATCCTAAGATGCGAGACAAATTTTGATATAACCTGTATAAAACATATTTACTTTTCATATTAAGTGCAAAGTATATAAAAATCACATTAAATAAAATCATAGGTTATATATCTTGTATAGCCGTTTAACTTTTTTTATTTTAAGTAAAATTACCATATCAAGTCGAGTTCGACATTTGTACGTATGTGTGCTTACTATATATATTATAAACAATAATACTAAAAATGTGTGTACATATTTTGAATTTAAACTGTTTCATTAAAAACCAAACAAGCATATAAAATGAATTTTTTTTATTATTTCTCTGTAATGTGTAAACATTTCGTTATTTTACATGAACGGAATGAATAGAACAAAATTGTGTTTACATTTGTAAAAAAAAAAAGTAGACTTAATGTTTAAACTATTCTCCATTATGACCTTCTAGTATGTTAAGGGTTGTTTTAATTTGCTTTAAACATACATATTGGATATTTCATATCGAAAGCTTATCGTATCATGTAGTTCCAAACTATATTTTAATGTTATAAATATAATATCGAGAGTTATAAATATGTTCTATCAATTCAAAATGTGCTTCAAACAAATAAAGATAATAACTAATAGAGTTAATTATATAGATACTGGATATGTGGTTGAGTGATTTTGTTTGAAAAAATACTCCAAATATTCAGTCTATTCATTTATATAATAATAACATGTATTGTAATATCATGTATTAATTTGATAAATTTCAGCTAAAATTGTGGCGAATCCAAACATTTAACGAATAAAATGTTACAAACAAAAATTGTTTCTTCAAAATATAGTTTTGTCTTTGAATCTATATTGCAAGTTTATGGCAATAAAATCAACTATGGCTATCTGAAATAATTGGAAATGGAATAATTGGCAGACTTTTAAAAATTAATTAGAAAATTTCATTATTTCTTCCGATAATTTTTCTTCAAAATAAAACTAATCCATAATATTTAGTGGATTTTTCGAGTTTATATTTAGTAGAATTTTTGATAAAAAAGTATAGTATAAGTGCGAAGACTACATGTTTTAGAAATTATTTGAATTTCAAATATATTTGATTTAGTTTCGATGAAAATGATGCTAAATGATAATCGGATTTGTAACATACTTCAAGTGATAGTATCTAAAATATTCATACGTATGTGGATTTTTAAGTTTTTCCGGGCAAATTTTTTAAACAATAATTTTTATCGTCATAAAATTTCTATCATTTTTATCCTCGAGTCTACCTACAAATTTTCAGCTTAATTGATCACGGGAAAAGAGTTATAATTCGATATACAGTTTTTTCGATAGACAAACAGACACTACGAGTTAAAAGAAAGGGAGTAAAAAATAGGCTTCTTCATCTAGCCGAAATATAAATTTTTTCTTAAAGCATTTCTTAGACTGACGAATTTTTTTTTGTCTAATTTGAAAGGATTGTTAAACTCTATTTCTTCCCTACAACGGAAGAATATCTATTTTTTAAGAAATATAAAAAAAAATAGCTTTCTTGTGGGATTGTAAATCAAACAAGAAAACCCAGCGATAAATTATTTCGTTTGAGACTCAAGTCGTATTGTATTAACAAACATTTTGGTCAGATATTTTCCAGATACAAAACAAGAAAGAAAACTAATTTTTAGTAATTTCAAATCTGGAATTATTGTTAGAAGTTCAAAAATAAAAATTTATGAACGGAGAATAGTAAGAGTTTTAAAGAGACATTGACTGCTTTATTATTCATGAATTATTGAAATGTAAAGTAATTACTTCCTCAATATGAGACCAATAAATCAATTATCTTGACAATCTAACAAATACAATAGAAAACCAAACTAATAATTTACAATAAATAAAGACCACGTACCTTACCACAATCTTTTATTTTTACATAAGAATGAAGAGATTTTGACTTTTCTTATCTTATATTTGGAAACACTCAATGAATCCATACAAATATGCATTTTTGCGATCATATGCCTCCTTTGCAATATGTGATCGAACTTTCATTAAAATTATGTACTATAAATAATTGATTTCAAACCACATATCAAAATCTAATTAAATTCCAGTTGTTTTCTATAGGAATTACTTAGAAAAATAACTACAAACGTTCAACGGCTATTTTGACCTTTTTGGAGTTTTTTGAATTCCATGTGAATCGAAACACAAAATTCGGTTTTTCACACTGAATATAAGATTAGTTTTTCCAAAGCTCACATCAAAATGCTATAAAACACTATTTTCCTACCTTTTCAAGTCCAATTTACTGGCTGTTTTAATATATTGTATTATCAATTAATAACTTTCTTTTAACATAAACTGAAAATTTGAGGAAAAAAAACATCAGAAATCAGGATTTATATCAACGGGGGACTGAACAAAGCAGGATCCATCGTAGGCAGGAATTTATAGATATTTTAGACATCATGTATGATAGCAAAATCCTTTATGGACTTCATCGTTAATTCAGTGTGTGTGAAGCCGATAAAACTCGCTTATGGCTCCCATTTATTCCAAATGATCGAGAATTTTAATGTTTTTTATTTAAGATGTTCCATCACCGCGTTATGAGAGGCACCGCAACTCTACTTTTTTCCGAGGCGCTTCCGAATAATTTCTAACGTTGCCATATTTTTTTTATATTTCTTCAAGCAAATTTGGCACAATATTCTTCAAATATTATGCGTTTATATACCATTCATTTTAAGAACTAATTTTAAACTACAAAAATGTGTCTTTTTTGCACTCTCTTAATTTGATTTGGATCACTCTTCTATTCTCAATGTTTTTATTTATTGGAGAGAGTGAATTCACGATGTATATACCTTTTCAGTGCGTACCTAAAAGACATTAAAAAATTTTAACCCATAGAGAAGTATGTTTAATAGGGAAGCTACAAAATTCGAAAATTTATTCAAAAACGAAGCAGCTCTTCAAGATTGTTTTCCATCTCTTTCTTGCAATCAACTCTTCTGTGCATACTAACATTATTTATCTTAAATTTTCAAAGAAAGTGAATATAAGTGCCATGGACATCGATTGGATCTCTTATCGTAGATCGTTTAATTACATGTATGTCAATATTTTGGCTATTTTTTAAGAATAAAAAATAAATAAATTCATGGTTTTGAAGTAAAGGCAATTTAAATGACGTAATAAAGTTTGTGCATCTTCCCTATTAGATTAAAATAAAACTCCCCAGAAGTTTTAAACATATGTTGCAATATCAGTAAACAGATTTATGATCAAATCTGTTTGGATAGTTTTTGTAAAGTTAGAACTTTTTTGCCAAGTCATTGTATACAATAAATATATATAACGTTTATTAAATTACAATATCCGGATAGAATTATAAATTCAATATCATTTTGTTGAATGCTTGTGTGTGTGTATTGCTTGCTTTATGGTAATATAGGTAGTACGTACTACCTATATTACAAAATACAATGAACGCTTGCTTCTGTGTAGCATATATAATTATTATAGCCAACAAGGTATTGCTGACCTAAATTAAACATCGAAAACAATAGATTCTCTACAGGGGAACAGCAGTAACAAATATTTATAATAACCTTTAATTACATGTATGAAGTTGGCCCATTAAATAATTCAAATACATTACACCATGACGGGTTTTAGATATTTGGTTCAAATCTAATTTAAACAGCCTCATTTATTTAATGCTTATGAGAGGAACAAGAGTCATTTGTTAGCGATCTGCGATAATAACTCAAATTTCGTAATCGATTTACAAAAATGTGTGTTTGAAAACAAATATTTTTTTCTCTAACATTTTACGATTTAAAATCGTCTGGTTTTCTAAATAAATGATTGTAAATAAATTTTGGAATTCAAATAAAAGTCATGCGTCTTTGAACTATGTGGCAATAAATTAACCAAAATTCCATTTGCCTCGAAAAAGTCTCTAAGATGAAAGCTGAAAAATAAATTGAACTACAAGACCAGCAAAAATAAATTACTTGAATTTACACTCAGTCATGATAAAAAAATATCAAAAGAGAGTTTATCTCAGTGCAATTCTAGATACTTGTGAGCATAAATTCATTAAATCGTCAATAATATTGTCGTTAACCATTGAATAATTCAATCGAAAATTACGTCACTTGTATAACCATTGCTTTATTAATCGTTTTGTTTACAAAAAGGTCCAGATTTCCATCAATAACGGCGTAGTGAGCAGATTGTAATTTCTACGTTATTCCTTAAAAAGAGGAATTTAAAACAAGGTACTTCGCAAACTATCTTTAAATCAAATGAATTAGCAACATCGGGCTTAATTTTTTAGTTTAGATTTTATGCTACAAGTAAAATGTCAGGAAATCATGTATACTGATTTATATCATCGGAGCTTGAAAGAATCTTGTAAAGGAATTTTGGGTAATATTTTTAATCGGAAACAACACAATATAAATATAAAAAAGCGAGTGTTACACTACTCGTAGATGATGTGTAACATCTGACATCTCACCTTATTAATAATAATAAGCAAAATTAACATTTTATCCTAAAAAAATGACTCTTATTATTTTAAATGATTTTTTGTAAAGAAGTATATGTTTTTTTATTGAATCATTTTTTATTTAAATGTTTTTTTTTCTTTTTTTGTTAGTTATTTATTAAATTTTAATTTTTTTTTTAATTTAATTTTATTAAATTTTAATTTTTATTCTTTAATTTTAATTTTTTATATGCTTACTGTCCCATTTCATGAAATGACTCTCATAAAAGCAAACCGAGTGTAAAGATACTAAAAATCAATAAAACAAAAACTTATTTTTGACTTATAATTTATCAAAACGCATTATTTCTCAGTTTACAGAAATGCAACTCTTTCACAATTATAGATGCTTTTAAACCAATTGTTCAATGTCGATCATAAACGCTATCAGAAATCAAAAGTGCACATTTTTTAATGTTACGGTAAGGACTATAATTGAGAATGATAACATTCAGGTGTACCGAAATCAAAATGAGCTAAGTTCATATAAGTACTTTTATTGTACATATATTACAATTTATTTATACATAAATTTTACAAAATACATAACAGCCTATAACTAAAGTATATAAACATACACACATTATAATACCTCTAACATTGGATGTATCTGTGTAATCTCAATTGAATATTATTGCGCACCTAAAACTTCACTCAGGTGTAACAACAGTGCACGTTATTTATTTCTTTAACATAAAAGTTTCATAGTCAAATTGCAAGCTTCTTCAAAAATAATTTTTGAGACGACTATTTACACGTGTTACTTACATGCATATCAAAATATTTTAAAATTTAGAAACTTTTGTATGATAACAAATTGTTTTTAAAAGAAATTTTTATGGGTACGATTTACCGTAGTAAAAATTAAGCACATCATAGGTTAGGTAGTAGTGAAATAGAGGCATATGCGTTTGAAAAGTTGGCCTATCAAGTATTATTTTACCAACCACATTTTTCTCAAGCCCCGCATCGTCAGTAAGCTTCGTATCTTTCTGTCGGATTAAAGCAAGCTCGAGATTTGTAGCGTAAATTTAACTACTAAATACATTTTTAAGGCTTATAAAATAAAATTTAAAAGTCGATCACTGCTTGGATCAGTTTTATGTGTTATAAATACGAAATTCGGCTACATAGTAGTCATCATCAGTATAAATTAGATAACTATAATTTACCTTTCGATTATTAAAGATAACCTTATTCAAATTAACCTTAAGTAGGTTACACATTCGAAATACGTATTTATAATATTAAAAAAAAAAAAAATAGATATAGACATTGTGGCAAATTTGAAATTTTATCTCAAAAAGCTAGAGTTTTTAGTTGTTTTTTTTCCGATAATTTAATATTTGACACATTAAAAAATGAATAGATCAATTTTGTAGACCCACAGAAGTATTTAAAAAGCACAAAAAAATGGCATTCAGGCCGAAAGAAATCTGGAGAGTTTATACTCACTTTCTTAACAATAAAATCAACTTTTCAACCTGATGGCTGACATTTGAAAGGATTATGGGTGTATACCAAATTAAAAAACAACAAAAAATACAATTTCAATATTCAATAATTGAAGGAAATATGATTTGTCAAAATTCACATGCGAATGTCCACGAAGCTACTACGATTGTGCGACTTTTTATGTAAGATTAACATAAAAATAAAGTGTTACTTGTGCAATATGATCTTCAAGCAAACATCATGACAAGAAATTTTTGCATAGAATAACAACTTTTTACCAAAAAAATGAAAACCCAAAAAAAAAAAACGAAAAGCAAAAAATATAAAAATTAACTTTTTTGATTTAGCCTAAATAAGTTCTTAAACTAATATATTTTGATTTTTAATTAACCTTAATAACTAAGTTCTTAAACTAATGCAACTATACATAAGTAAATTTGTCAGCGGCCGCAAATCACGCTTTACTTAATTATTTTGAATTTTTGGCGCCGACTCAAAATTGCTAAGGTATGATTACATTAGTTAAAGGTAATAATTACATTAAGTATAATTACATTAGTTAAAGGCATAACTTAGTTGTTATCGTTAGACAAAAAAGGTTTATTATGTTTTGCTTTTTCGTTTTTTCGGCGGTTTCATAACTTTATTAAAAAGTTTTTATTTTAAAATTGTTTATGGCTATGTTCTACTAATAACTACATGCTTAATTTTGGATTAACATAGCACAGCCATATTATTATGTTTTGCTTTTTCGTTTTTTCGGCGGTTTCATTACTTTATTAAAAAGTTTTTATTTTATAATTGTTTATGGCTATGTTCTACTAATAACTACATGCTTAATTTTGGATTAACATAGCTAAGCCATAAAATCTGTAAGTTAAATCACCCCTATTATCCCACCCTTAGGTTCGGATTTTTTTTCTACATTTATATAGAACCAACTTTGAGGTATACCCTTGCCGATAAAAAAAAATTTTCAAATCGGACTACTACTTGTAAATAATTAATGCACGCAAATATACGCATAAAAAAAATATACGCGTCGACTTGAGAACCTTGTTTTTTCGTCGGTTAAAGATAGGTATATTCATAGGTAAATATATTTTGTTTACAAGTTAACATGTAAATAGCAACATCCAAAATGTTTATCATTATAAAACAAAGGCATGGCTAACTCTCTTCTATAAAATGTTAAGTATTAAATTATATTATGAATTTACATACCAAAGTAAAATACAGGGTTTAATTGAGCCTAATTATTTATTATTAAAGTTTTTTTTTTACCCTCAAAAATTATGGTGTGTTTACTAATTATACCAAAATTTAATGAAAATTGAAATGTATATTTTTTTAAAAGCTAAACACTATTCTAGTGAAAGGTTATTATAATTTTTTTTTTTTCAAGAAAATAAAGGGCTCTAAATTTATTTGCATACTAAATAATTGGTTTTTATATCACTATTGAAAGCATAAAATTTCCATCCATATGCGCTTGAAAGTGTGAATATGATGTTAACTTTGATTATAGCAAAATGTTTATTAATATTTTCGTTTTTGAGTTATTGCTATTAACAGTTCGTAAATCTGTTTTCAATCTTGTGGTAATTATTACACGATTCTACAAACGATATTATTTTCTGTTTCATTATCTTAACTTTAGCTGAAATTATGGCGGATCTTAACAGCTAACGGGAAAAATTTTTTGATTTAAAAAACAAACCGTTTTTATTTTTGAATTTTTCTTTAATGGTTTGAAATTTGGGTCATGGATCCACTGGACCCAATGAACCGATTTTGCTCATACATGAACTTAAACTCACTTTTATGTCTAAAATACGTCAACAAAATTCCAGCTCGCTATCTTTTTTCGTTTATAAGTTATTTTGATAACAGATGGATGGACGGACACACAAAAATGGACTAATATCTAGATGATTCTATGAAGACCTAAAATTTTTTTTGTAGTTTCCATCTTAACGTTTAAAACTTAAGACTAAATTTACTATACTATGATACTAATATATAATTAATATATATATATATATATATATATATATATATATATATATATATATATATATATTTATATATATATATATATATATATATATATATATGAACTTAAACTCACTTTTATGTCTAAAATACGTCAACAAAATTCCAGCTCGCTATCTTTTTCCGTTTATAAGTTATTTTGACAACAGATGGACAACAGATGGACGGACACACAAAAATGGGCTAATATCTAGATGATTCTATGAAGACCTAAAATTTTTTTTGTAGTTTCCATATTAACGTTTCAAACTTAAGACTAAATTTACTATACTATGATACTAATATATAATTAATATATATATATATATATATATATATATATATATATATATATATATATATATATATATATATATATATATATATATATATATATATATATGAACTTAAACTCAGTTTTATGTCTAAAATACGTCAACAAAATTCCAGCTCGCTATCTTTTTTCGTTTATAAGTTATTTTGATAACAGATGGATGGACGGACACACAAAAATGGACTAATATCTAGATGATTCTATGAAGACCTAAAATTTTTTTTGTCGTTTCCATCTTAACGTTTAAAACTTAAGACTAAATTTACTATACTATGATACTAATATATAATTAATATATATATATATATATATATATATATATATATACATATATATATATATATATATATATATATATATATATATATATATATATATATATATATATATATATATATATATATATATATATATATATATGCTAAATCGGTGAGTGGTAACCTTATTTTAACCCATATCCGCCAAAATAAATTTTGCAATAGTTATATCTTTCTTTTACAATTCATGATGCAAATTTTTTTTTTAATATTTTTGTACGATTTTACTTATGTACAAATTTATAAAATCCGCTATCAAAATATCAGCATACTTTTCACCTTTGAGTAAGCTTGACGACGCAGGGGCAAGCGGACAAATTTCAGCATTGTAAATTTTAAATGCAATTTTGTGTGTGTATGAAATTAGCGAAAGAAGTATTAAAGTATTAAAGTAACTAATTAGGTATATCCTGTAGGTATAAAATTTACATATATGTATCTCTGATTATTCCCACTTTTTCATTTTTATTGGACAACATTTTTTAGTATATGAAAACTATATGCGTTATTAAAAGATTAATTCTGTTTAGTTGCATATTTATAAATATTATCATTTTGCATTAAACTAAATATAGTTGTAATTTATAATTTTTTTATGTATAAAATTGAATTTTTCATGCTAATTAATTTATATAATTTTCATTTATATGGAAAATTAAATTTGATTATTATTATTATTATTATTAAAATTAATGTGAATAATTAGTTTAAATTTAATTAATATTATTATTACAGTGAATATTGAACAATATTTTAAATACTTATCAGAATTTATGACCTGTGTCGTGATAGCGAAATACAAGCAAATAAAAATGTGTATTTTTTTAACTATATGCACGTGCATTGAAATACGTTTCATTAAAACTGTTATGGAAGGAACATATTAGATACAAACAACTCTTTCCCCAACTAAGATTCGGGTAGCGTTAGTATGTTGTCCCTGTATCCATAATTTCCAACTTTAAAGGTTTGGGTTTTAGAAATGTTCATTACGAGCTCATTTCTGGGATACCATTGCAGAGATTTCGACAAGAAATTGTCCCTGTATCCATAATTTCCTACTTTAAAGGTTTGGATTTAGAAATGTTCATTACGAACTCATTTCTGGGATACCATTGCAGAGATTCCGACAAGACACTATCCATTTTAATACTTAATATTTCCGTATTTTTAACCGCTATTAGTATGGTTGTATCGTCAGCAATTGCATTGTGGTCCTGTAAGAAATGTTTTTTGGATAATAATTTACATATAGTTTATAAAAAATATGGCAGAGATGAAAATTGTTCAGGAGATTCTAAACCGTACAGACAAATATATCAAAATTTTTTAATCGAAGGAAAAGAATACTTTTCGTTCGATATAATTCAAAGGAAAATTTTCAAACGGACCAATCCTTATTAGTTTAATTATCTTTTTACAAACAAAATAATAATATTAAATCAAACATTAATGCAAATTATTCAAAATGTTTGATGAAAATAATATTTGGCTTTTATGGTGGTTTGAATTTTAGAACTTATGCATACACAGACAAACACGATTTCATAAAGCACAATACTATATTAAATTTTATATTAAATTAATTTTCAATATGGTGTATGTTATTTTATGAAAATTTTATGTTTATTCAAATAATGTTTATTCTTCTCAGTTGTATATATTACGTAAGAGGCATGGCGTATAGAAACCCACTGAGTAACGATCTGGAGTTTTTTTTTAATGATTTGATCTAGTTACATGGACTATTGTAGTTTAATAAAAACCTTATATAGAATATCTAAGTAATATATCGAAGTTGGAATAGTATTATTAACGAATGTTTAGGAAAATAAAAATTTTTGAATAGAGATTAATAATAACAAATGTTGGCAGTAATTGGGCCTGCAGATAGCAGTAAACTAGATAAAACTTTTAGTATTAAAATTTGAAATTTCATAATGTTTAAATTACAATTATCAACATCAATATGGTTTTCACATCTTTTGACACTCCGAGTAACAATTATATTCATGTTTGTATGGTTTTTTATTATTCAAATATATTACAGGCTATGCAACATCATAATAAAGTAATCATGAGCATGTCGGTGACGCGAACCCCTAAGTATTTTCTCCTACTAAAAAAGTGCTCAACGCGGCTAAAGTATTTTTAGAAACAAGCTTATATATAAATTCTCTAAAAAATTAAAATAAACATTAAATAAAATCAAAAACATTAATATATTACATTATATAATTTATATGATAAAAGCTAATCGCGAGATTTTTATGTTAAGATCAAGTTACATATTGTATTCTTGTTTATCTGCAAAGGTAAATGTTTCGACAAGCTTTTATATCATATAATATTTAAGACCATTTAAATAAAAAGTTTTTTTTTTTAAATTTTAAATTTTTACTATAGGTCAATTTAAAAAAAATGTATTTCCATAGGAACAGATAAACAATATTGGCGTATCGTATGGTGGATATAATAAGTACTTGGATATTATTGGCCGCTTGTTTTCACTGATTTTGTTATTCCTAAATTTATTCAAAGACGTACGATCGAACGGAAGCCATTTTTTGTGTCACCTGTTAATAGAAATGAGTAATATATAAAATTATGGTCCTGCATTTCGAATAGCAATATATGATTATTTTCCAAGTTTTGACCAGTTAATTCAGTCGCATATTTAGATTTCATCTCATCTAAACTCCGAACTCAAATTCTTCGGTTTATAAGAAACATACACCTATTTTTATAAAGAAGTAATGAAGTGTGAACTACTTTTAATCATTAGCATTTATAAAATACTCTAAATATCCACCCTATACAATTATAAATTCATAAATAATAAAAACATGTTTTGTTATTGTATTCACTAAATCTGACGTAAAATTATGGCGAATCCAATCATTTTACGAAAAAATATTTCAAATAGTTTCATTTTAGAAAAAAAAAATTATTTCCTAACTATTTTGTCTGAAAATCTTTTATGGCTTAAAAGTTGGGTCCTGGAGCCACTAGACTTCAATGGACCGATTTTTTTCATTAACCCAATTAATCTCAATTCTTACTTAAGACTAAAAATAACACACCCTCACATATTGTACACATGGCGAGAATAAAAATTTTCATGTAGAACCAGTTAAAATTCTCTACATTAATTTCATTTACTGAGAAAAGACTTCATTTAATAGTTTCTAGTTTGCATATATTATTTAATTAATCTTTGGAAATTTAAATGGAAATCAACTTTAATTAAGCGACAAATTGTGACATTGCAATCAGTTCAAAATTATAAATTATACTTAATTAGTTCTTTCAAAAACAGACTTTAAAATTAAACACTTCAAACATAATTAAAGTTTGTTTTATGAATGTTGGGAAATATTATAAAATTGAGATTTTCTCAGAGATGATTTATAGATGATTTTCAAACAAAATAACATGTTCATTTATAATTGAAAACATACCCTTAACACATATGTTACTCGAACATTTTCTTATATTATTATATATATATATATATATTATATGTTTTCCCGATGTAAATGAAAATTTAATTAGTTTAGATAGCATTTCTTCATTATGATATGTTTTCCATATTGCTGCGTTTAATTTACTTCATATAATAAGACAACAAATGCTTATTACTTCTGAATTTAATATCATACATTTTATAATTGTTAACCAAACTGAATGTTGTAACACTATCAAGTCATCTCTGTAATAGAAATAGGAGAGAAGCATCATGCATCGAGAGTAATGGATTAATAACAAACTTTTAAGTCAGTATAGTCGGTGGACCCAGCTGGGCTATTAGCTAACAATATTCACGTTGGTGTGTACTCCACACAAGAATTTCGTAAGTATGGCTTGGAAAATTTTGATTTGGTTTAAACAAAATTTGTTTTGTGTCGTCATTTTAACATTATCAACTTTTCTTTCTACATAAATAGGACGTAGTACGTCTTGTAAACGATAGACCTGGAATGAGGACAAGCTCATATTTTTCAATGGCCAATTGGACACTGAAAAATGATTTTCGGTACATGTTCCTTGGTGTTGACACTATGCTATGTATTATTATTTACACTTGGTGTTTAATGGTATATGTCTTACATTGTGGTTAAAAGACGTAAGGATAACAAAATAAATTGACAAAATGGTTGGATTTGAAATTTTATTTCAAAAAAATTAAAAGTTCGCATTGTTTATAGTAATTTAATATTTATCCTGAGTTTGGTTAAAATATTCGCTATTATTTTTTAATATAGAATTTATCTTTTGATTAAATAAATAAAAAAATTATTTTTATTGAATATACAAATTTTGATAATTACTTTAAAATAATTTCATTAGTCACAAAGATTAAGTATATTTTTTAATATTTAAATCCCATGGAACACTACTTAATTGATAGAAAAAATGTATACACTCTATAAATAAAATTAAATAACTACATATCATTCCTATACTGGATTATATTAAAAAAATTCAGCCGCAGTAGTAATTTACACAAATAATCAGCCACCGACTTGACATAGTCGCGATGCTACAGAGTGTTAGAGAATCATTCCAACTTAAGGACCAAAGTCTACATATCAAATTATGGAAAATATTCACTTCGATTTCTGGAGTCTTTTGTTTTTTTTTTTTAATTTATTTTTCCATAAATGATGGCATAAGATAAGAATCAACCCGCATAAGATTATTAGTATACAAACGTTTGTTCTAGAATAATTGTAATTTTACAACAATGTATTAAGTTTCTAAGTCCTATGAAAGATCTTGTTTTATACAATAGTAGGGGTCAACTTTTTATTCTGATAGATTATTGTATTCCTTAAAGATCACAATATAATTGTCACCTAGCGTTGGAGAGCATATGTACCTTCAGTTTGTTGCAGTGTTCTAAAAGAGGATGCAAAGAGACAAAAAGATGTAGGTACAAGGAACGCGGTTGAGGTTCCCATCTTAATAAATATAGCACAGTTGTATTTCTTGCTTTATACATTGTAATATTCTTTCGGATACACTTGGTACTTGATGTTATCTGTTTCGTAGGTATATGAAATATGAATCAAAAAGGATTAAGTTATTTTTATATAATAAATACTTTTACATAACTCATTTTTTTTTTATATTTTATTTCAGTTCTATCCGCTTGTGTTTTTTAAGCAGGTGAAATAGTTCGTAGACGTGAAAAAAATATTTTTATACAAAAAGGATTGGATACATACGAGGGAATATTATACGAATATACTACTTTTTAAAAGGATTATATAAAATGTATATAAATGTGTCATTTTTCTATGATTTTTTTTATATCAAGATTCAGTACCAATTTATATTATGAGTTATCGGAGCTGGTTTTTTAGTAAATTGTTATCTGGGAAGTGAAAAGAGGCAGATTTTCATTTCGTAAAATTTCGTAAATAAATAATTATAAAATTAATTTATTTTCTGTGTTATAATCTATGTGATCAAAAATAAATTGACTTATACCATTTAGGTCGTAGGCACACGATAAGATTTGTCTGATCTGGAAATCTGATGGTCAACGCACACCATCAGACTTGAAAATCTGATGTAGAATCTTTACCGCGTGCGGTGTCTAATATAGAATACATGCTACGAATTAGATCAGATTTTCTGATCAGAAATTCATATCATGTGCGTCTGCCCTTAAATGCCATGTTTGTGTGGAAATAAGTGTATTATTTGAAAGTTGCATATTGATGCCCCTAGTTACTAATCCCCTCTTCTGAAATAGACTGGATGACTGTAACAGAACTCGTAGCAGTGAATAGGATATATGAGCTATATATAAGCGAGACAAGGATGCTGTGATGATTCTGACAGCCATAAAATCTATTTCACAACATGTATATGCAAATCACTGTGTCTGCGTAATCATGTAAAAACATAACCTTGTATGGATGTGTGCCGAATAATTTCTGTTTCTGTGTCTAATTATTTGTATGTGAAGTATTTATAATATAAATAACAATACAAATTATTTATAAATTTTTATGTATACACAAACAAAAAACGACGACCTGAATCTTTTATAATTATGTATTTCAAATTAGACAATACACGGTTTGTATGGTGTATTTTATAATTTTTTTGGGCTAAAATCAATGTTTTTACTTAAATAAACAAAAATAAATATGAAAAACAACCTGACAACGACTAACGTTAAAGAAAAATAAATATCTTTGAACTTAAACACTAGGAAAATAAGCCTAATGCTTAGTAGAAGACTTATGCACTCATGTTTTTGGCTTAGCAGCCGTTAATGATTGTAAAATTGAGTTTTTTAAAATCAACAATAATAGATGCGATGTATTTAAAGATGTTGAATGGTACATCTCAAGAAATAAATTACATAATACAGTGCCTGATTTTCTTCGAATTGTTTCAACTCACACTTAACGACCATTTTTTATTACACTTTCTCACAACTTTAGAATGAATACATAATTTTAAATTTATTTTATATTTCATTTTATGACATACCTTAGTAAGGACTTTGATCCTATATGTCAATAATCTTGTTAATTTGACATTTATGAGTGATTTGATAAAGGTGATTCATTGCTACACTTTAGGTAAGACATTGAAGTGGTTTTCTTACAGATTTATATATAAAAAACCTCTTGAATGGTTTTTATATTGTTGCAAGATGCTTATTCATTTCTGCACGTATTTACAGGAAAAAATCATTATTTTTGTAAATTTAATGAGATTGGACTTTGAAATAAGTTTCGAATGTTAAATAACATTTTTCATAATTGTTTGCACAAGGTTAAGAAATGTCTCTCGGCAGTACTAATTTTTATAATGTTACGTATAGTTAACGAAACATATTATTTAAAATAAAATAAAGGGTTCCCTGCCGATCAATTAAGAGAGTAATTATTAATTGATCGGCAAGGTACCCAAATTTTTGTTTTATATAATAATATGTTTCGTTAACTATATATAACATACTTAATTTCCGATCATTGTCTACTAGCTAATTTTTTTTCCATTACTGCCGAGGTACATTTCAAAATACGTAAAATTTCAAAATAATTTTAATAACTCGTGAAGAAAATTATTCAAATATGGTTGAGTATGAATATTTGAACCATTTTTAATCATTAGCATTAATCAAATACATTAAATATTAGCTGAATTTGAGCAGAAGAGGTGTCGAATCTAAAAATTTTATGAAAAAATTTTCCTAAAACGAGTTTGTTTTTAAGGAAAAACATTGTTTTTTTTAAACTTTCCTTTTATCTTTTATGGTTTAAAACGCAGGTTATGGATTAATTGGACCCAATTGACAGACTTTATTCATTCACGAACTTTTACTAATTAGATTTTGAATACGCCATCAAATTTCAACTCGCTATGTCTTTACGGTACCTTGATAAAGGGCAAACAGATGGACAGACTCATCGAACTCTTAGAGTAAAGTTTTGATCATGCCTTATAATAATAATTCTCTTTCTATATTTTCTTAATATTTTATTGCGTTGTTACGATTTTATTTATCAATACATTAAAAAGAATATTTTCTATTTAAATAAAAATATTGTAAATCGTAACATTTAAAGCCGGCTTTACAATGCAATAGTTTTTAAGTGTAACGTCTCATGTTCAATTCGTAATTTACTTCAATCGATATTAAGCTTAATATGCGTACGAAAATCAGCTTTACTGCCATTTTGGTTAGTTTTAAAAATGACAAAAAAAATAATTTTGTTTTGTGTTTAAAAATTTCCCCAAAAGGTATTATAATAAAAAAGACGAATTAGACCTGGAGGCAATCTTATCTCACCAGCCATCCACCTGACAACATCATGTCAAAGATGTAATACATTTTTTACTGAAATGCAAATACAAAATACAACATGTTTGGTTTCGGATTTTTAATTTGAAACGTTTTAAAATAATGGCGTTTAAGTTAATAGCGTTACAAACTTTCGACTAAAATTGTTAATATACTCTCACGTTTTCTTTATATGTGGAGTATTAAAATTAACACCACAATACCTAAACCAAATTCAGACTATCATTACATGTTCACTTGTTGTCACGTAACAGAACCATTGTCACTTGGATTTTTAAAAATATTTTAATGTATTTTTTTTTTTCTGTTTTAGGGTGTACAATTCATCGTTTATTCTGTTTTTTTTTCGTTGTTAATTCGATACGATACGTCACGCATAATGTAAATAAACATTTAAACGTAAACACTTACATACATTGTTTCCGGTAGACGCATTAAATGTCGAATGTTAATTGTTATTTATGACTTAACTCTCAAATCTTTTATTTCATTATTTTAAGGACATCGTGCATTTATATGTTTGGATACTTTAAACAAATAAAAAATTTTTTTTCATTTTGTTTCGGTTAATTTAATTATGTTTACGTGTTATTTTCAGCTACGGAAATATAATTTAATAATATTGTTTGATAAAAACGAATTTTATACAGGTTTCATTCAATGGATATTATGTAAAGTTGGCTTGGAAATGGTTCATTTAAGGCCTGGCCACATACTTTTCAACAAATGTTATGAAGGAAACGAAAAAGGCGTATTCGATCAAATTGATTAAATTATTCAAAACCTAATTACAATTGATTTTTAAAATTAATTTATTACAATCGATGACATAAATACAAAGCAATTAATTCACTACTCCGTTAAGTTTATTTAAATGTACCTTTGACCGTAATTTTATCCACGTGAAAAAGTAAAGTGGGGTAATATAATTAATTTTCATATCTCACAAATTTTTAGTTTCAAGAACCATTTATATTCGGTTCCTATTATTCGGTTTAAATAAAATTTGTTAACAGCAACATAGGAAAATCAAAAATTGTTTTATTGCATTTCCACACCCCCCACCCCTTATCCTTTTGGAGTAAATTTCAAAAAAATATTTTGTGAATTCAATGTGAAATGATGAAGAAACGAGGAAAATTGAAAATTTTTGGTGACCCCGTCCTATTTTACAAATTTTTCAAAAATGCCAACTTTTTGCATATGTTAGCTAGTCAGATGTTTTTACAGCTAATATGAAATGATATGATCAGTGAAAATAGATGAAATTTATATTGTCTTTTATAATCCGTTCCCTTTTTGCGCAATCAAGGAAGTTGTAATTGTTTTTTCTACTTGTGTGAGGTCTGCAGCTCGCAGAAATACTGGTACAGCATTTATTTGAAAAGTAATTCAAATATCAGTTAAACGATTACTGAAGAAAAGTTTGTATTTAAAAATAACTAATTAATCAAACGAAGTGAGAACTTAATTCACTAAACACGTTTATCGGATTCAGGAAATTAACTCGTTTATCACATTGTACTCTCAGGGACTTCGTAATAACAAATTTCCTCTAAATTATATAGGGTTAGGATTCAATTAAATTGAATAAAATCATAAGTTAAACATAGTTTAATTTAAATTTATTACAATGTTAAAAAATTGTATAATATTTTGGTATTATTAAAATAATTATTTGATAAATCGATCTAACAATATTAACAAACAGGCTAACATTCAATGACACTTTAATGAGTCAACAATAAACACTAGAATATAATTAAAAGTACATATAATAATTATAAATAGTACGAAAAATTTTACGTTTCACATTAAATTTTATAATTTAAGTATAATAAAAATAAAAAGTCTTTAAAAAAATGAAAGATGGTAAAAAGTGTTACTATCATGCATAGACATCTACGAGAGGTTTTTTCCCAGAACTAAGACAGTTCCTTATCTATCATAAGTATTGCAATCTGCGTAATTAGGAAAAAAAAGCATGGCCTATATTTCTAATGAAAGTAGGGTCTCACCTTGAGTAAGGTGATCATCTGATCAATGGAACTAGTAGTATTTATCAATAAGAATAAAACATTTTTAAAAATTTCTTTAAACATTTCTTGCGCTTTCATCAATATTTCAATTTTTATATTTTTACCCAAACAATATTTGAAACAACTTTAACATATTTCTTTTTCAAATAAAAAAAAAATACATTTGTACAAATACTAATTACATATTTAATTTCACAGGTTTTTGTATTTATGTTGTAATATGATATTTTTTTGTATGACTGACATTACTACAAACAAAATGATAATAATATAAACATACAAACAACACCCAACACATATGTTTATTGTGTCAAAAAGGACACCACAAAAACAGAATACGTAATTAATCCCTGCGATGATAATTCTAATGATGATCACATGAACAGCATATTATACAACCACATACAATTATATAAATATTGTATGTTAATAATATTTGAACGTCTTTCTAAACAGAAGACACGGTCACAAGACACAGTAGTTTATGTTCTCGTGTGAGAGAAATGTATATATTAGACTGTGATAAGTTGTGCGGTAATATGCCTTAGTAATGCATAATAATTATTCAATATTTAAACAGTAAAAAGAAAGTTTAACTGAGATTAGAGAGAGTATTTTCTAAAAGAATTGCAAGATGGCATCAAAGATTTGAAATTGGTTAGTCAAACACCATCCCAATGATTACATAGGATTGATGACTGGATGGTGCTTACATGGTACACAATTCGGAGTTGGGTCTTATACATAAATAGTAGAAAACTAATATCAGTCTCATTGTAACAGCTGGACTTTTACTTTTCTCAAAGTTATTTTAACATATTTCATTTCATTTACTTGAGCACTATTCATGTTATTATTGTTGTATTTTATTGATGCTATTTTGTAGCCTTTGAGAAGCTGTATAAATCCACATTTCTGAATTATGCATGTTTTTGAAAAAAAATTTGTAGCTTAGCACAAAGCATTTGAAAAAATTGTTTGTTTTAAAAATTCTTAAAAATCACAAATTCAAAATTAATTATGAGCAATTTTTAATTATTCTGATAAGAAAATCATTATTGATTGATAAGAAAATGATTATTTTTGGTTTATTATTATCTATGTTTGCTATTACAATTACCATAGTCTAATTTTCAAATGAAAACCAAAAATAAACCAAGTAACAGAGTTAACTATTTAGATACTCAATAAAATAGCCCATAAAATACTATACCATTCATAAAATACTATAAATATCCAGTTTATACAGTTATATATGTATGCATGTATAATAATATGTATTGTTATTACCTATATGTGTTTATTAGCCAAATTTGAGCAAAAATTGTGGAGAACTCAAACACTTTACACAAAAAGTTGTTTATTTTAAAAAAATACAATTTTTTTTTATTTAAATTTTTCTTGTTTCTTTTATAGTTAATAAGTTGGGTCTGGATCCATTGGACTCAATGGACCAATTTTGTTTATTCACGAAGTTAAACTCATTTTTTATGTTTTATTTTGAGTTATCGTGATGACGGACGGACGGATGGACAGACGAATGGCAATGTACTAATTAGGTGTTTCTATCAACATCTATACCAAAATTTTGTTTGTGCGGTCAATATTAGCTCGCGTTAATAACTTGTAACTAAAATTAATATACTCTGACATATTTTGTACGTCGAGTATAAAAACATAAGTCAGTCATGGTAGCGTGTGAATATACATGTCGCCATAAAATATTTTAATTAAAAGACAAACTGCACATCGACCTTCTTGGTTTTCTTTGCCCATTGGGACATTACATTTAAATTGTTTACAATTTATATTTGGTCTGTACAAAACTATCTCGATATGTTTTGAAAATAACAAGATATAAATGGGTAATTATGAAGGGAAAACAATTTTGTATTACTTAAATGGAAAAAGGACATCTCTGGAGACTGTATTTATGAACTAATTAAGAAAAATATGTTCATGTTAAAATAAAATTCATAGATTTTTTTATTATAAATATGCATTTCTATTACACAGATAGGATAAATTATTATTGTTTTTTTATTCTTCTCATTGTGAAGTTCGTGGATCTAGCGGGCCGGGCCGCAGCCATACCACTTTATCAAAAATTAACTTTATCATTTCCAGTATTTTTGTTACGGCACTATTAATTCTCAAAATTTATCTTGAAATTAATCTTATTTTGATCTTCCTGGAAAGAGTAAATAAAGTAAGAAGGTATACAGACTAACAACTGTCACACAAAACACAATTCAAGATTTGCTGTTTAATTTTGATTTTTTAGTAATTTCACTTTTCAATTTATTCTAGTAAATTTTCATTTTCAAAGACCTCACTTACTGCCATTTGCTGTTTTTTACAAATAAAAGATCAAAGTTTTTTTAATTAAATAATTTATAAAAGTGGTTTTTTACTCTTTAAGGAAGGCATTTAATTAGAAATACATAATAAAAAAAATAATACAGGAAAAAGATTGGATCTAGAAATATATCTTCTATCGCCATAAATAAAATACTTGTTCATAAGCACATCGCTGGATAATACCTATTGCTTGTTTTACTATGACATTATATTACAAAATACACAGTATTTAAAATCAGCAACTCGTTAATAATTAGAAGGTATTTCTAAAGACACGAGCAGTAAAAATCATTTTGCATAAATTTTTGCAAAGAGGAGGATTTCAACGATATAAAATTGTAGAAGTATTAATCGTCTCTGTCAGCTGCAATAAATTTTCAAATTTGTCAATATTTAACACATAAAGGATAGGAATTCATAGTTGTTAGTACTTATTTTTGAACATTTATATTTCGCGTTTCCGCTATTGAAAATAACTTTGCATAAAAAACTGGATGAATATATAAATTAGAAATATTTTTTGTATGAATAACATGTAATTTACTATACCGATGTTAATAATTTGATTTACGCACGATGCATTTCGATTTACTGTGCCGTTTGACGTCTATTGTTTGTGTTTTGCCGAATGTCGATTGTTTATTTTAAAAATTATAGTGAATGAAAAGAAAATATTGTAGAATTTCAGAAATTCTCATTATATTATGGGTACGATACAAGCGCCACCCTTTGCAAGCGACTAGCAATAAATTGACAATGTTTTATCGCAATCGGATGAACAGTATTGCTACGTATAAAATACGAACAAACAATCAAATATTGATTTTTATATAAAAGATTATAAAATATAATGTAAATTAAAATCTACCATTATTAAATACCCGGTATATATACGAATATTGAATATTAAATCTAAAATAAAATCTTGAAAATCATTATAGTAATATAGGATTTTATTTTCAATGCAATACGAATTAAATAGACCAGTCAAAATACTACTTTAATCTACAATTATATGTATCTTCCTCATTCTCAAATAATTTTTTAAATACCATAAAAATAGTTTATTTTCTAATTTGCTCTAAAATGTTAATAAATTTAAAAAAAGTTTCACGATTTAGTAACGTAGCAGTGACCGAAGGATGACGCAAACTTTTATCGCAACATTAATATATTGCACACAAAACTCTGCTCCTTAACCAATTGACCTATCCAGGTCGCCTCCAGAATTTAAAGTTTATAGACATATAGCCAAGTAAATTTTATGAAAAGATCAATTACGGTAAATTATTTTATTATTTTATTATTATTCGTAATTTTAAAATAAATTTCGATTTTTTTCCCAATTTCCTAGATCAAATTATTTTGTATTTTATAAATACGTATTTCGACTACAAAGTAGTCATCATCAGTATGAATTAGCTAGTTGTAATGATTCTCTGAGGAGATGTTACTCGTTGCTAATTTGGTGACGGTGCAAGGAAAAATCATTACAACTAGCTAATTCATACTGATGATGACTAATCGAAATTTATTCGAAAAATCCTAGAGTTCTCATTAATAATTATGAAAAAAAAAAAAAAAACTAATTTTAAAGACAAATCATTCTGAAATGTGAATTGAAGAAAAAAATAACTTACCTAAAGTTTTACTCAATTGAACTTTTGACAATATTTTTTTTTTCTTTTTTATATCTCAGAAACAAATATGGACATTCAAAATTCTTAAGGTGTAAAAATATAAAGTATAATTCAATTTTACATACTCGTATCAAATATTCTCTTTCAGCACGATTTTGACTGGTCTACAATCATAAGTAAGTACTCCTAGAAGTTTTAACCAATTATAACAAAGTAACTATTTTATAAGTTCATTGAATGTTTCAGAATTCAATCTAGACTTGTTGACTCTTTAAAGATTATCTATTTGGACAATTTTTCTTAGAGCTGTTGTAAGAAAATATTTTGAAATATGTAGATTTTTATTTTATAAAATTTTCCAAAGTATTTTGCCAGATATCCTAAAATTATATTATAACATATCTTCACGATTTTTATATACAATTACTTAATTTCATATATTTACACATGAAAAACTTTTTATTTTAACAAAACTTGAAATGATAGTAGAAAAAAATTGTTTTTAAAACTTTCCACTCGAATATTTGTATGGTAAACTTTTTTTAACTTCTATATTAATAATAATACAAAAGTACTTCAACCAAAACCAAAAAATCTGTACATTTTATACTGGATGTAAAAAAAAAAAAATGATCGAAATAGAATAACTTAAAAAATAATGATTTTAGAAAAAATAATTATCACGAAACTTGGAGGGTTTAAAAAAATTTATTAAGTGTCTACGAAAACTTTTACCAAAATTTGGTAATACCTAAAGATACTCTGACATATTCTATATGTCGAATACAAAAATTTGACTCATGTCTTTCATTTCTAGGAGGATAAATAGCAGCATATTAAATATAAAATATTTAAATAAAACTGTGTTTAAATAAATTTTCAAAATCGTCTTAATATCATTTTTATCATTTAATTTTAAGGAGATCGGTTGAGTACTACCATAGACAAAAGATTTGGCAAGACTACTATTCAATTTTTTGACCATAAATACTAAGCTGTTCAACTCTAACATAATGATGGCATATGATGACTTTAAATTTACATTTTTAATTTTATAATACAGACAAATAAGTTTGGTGCTAACATAGAAAAAAGATTTGTATTGACTACAATTAAATTAATATGTATTAAATTTTTATTTACGAATTATTTTCGAAAAAACTCGACAAGGTATTTATGAATATAATATACATAATTATTTATAAATATAGAGTGTTTTTCATCTACAGAGATCTGCGGCACAACTCCTTTAACCACCCATCGTTGAAAGGCGCGGAGCCTGTCATCGTCATAAGTTTCAAAGATTTATATATAAAAATATTTTACTAAACTAATTGTAATTGAAATATTAACCCCTAATATACTATAAAAATTCTATTTATTAATTTCAACTTTGAACAAACTTGATTTTAAACTAAAAAAAGTTCTTTACAAATTTTAAAGTAATTACATAAATACAACTTTTTTTAAAGTCACTTTTCAACTACTAAAGTTATATAGTGACTACAGTGATTATATATATTCAATCTATACAAAAACAGTAAACAGCAATCCCAGATGTTCAGCCATCCATGTTCTGACTGTGTCTGTTGTTCCTTAAGTTTGGTGATCGGTTGAGATCGGTAATTACGTTACGTCAGTGGGGGTTAACTTTGATCAATTTCAACTTTGTAAGAAATCTAGTAATATTATTTTGCATATAACTATTAATTTTGTATATAATTATGTATTAATTTTACAATTATTTGACAGTTATACAGAGGCTCGAAGCAACACGGCACAACTTAGATGAAAAGCACCCAAGATCATTATTTTGCCCAATATTAATGTTGTAAATGTATTCAATTGTCGAATGAAGTTCCGATTATGGCTATGTGCCATATAACCCGTGTACTTTTTATTATGTTTAAACTCGAATATCTTCTATATTTTAGAATCATTCTATATCACTTTAAAAGTTACATATTTCGAATTCATATCTAATAACTGTAATGTTCAATTTACCTCCTTAATTTAAAAAAAAAAAAAGGCAACAATTAATGGTGCATTTATTCTTACACGCAGCAAATCCAGAAAAGGCTCCGTACAAATCAATTTATATATTCACAAAATAGATAAAGCCATAAATAATGTTGCACAATGTATAAAATTTAGCTAACGAAGTGTAAGAGAATTACTTTTCTCGTGATAATACGACTCGTAATTAGAAGATTTTTGATAAAGTCTAGATGTAATTTTAAGTAAAATTTTCTTAAAAAAATATAAATATGAGTAGAAGAAAAATATAAATATGAATATATTGACTATTTGAAAAAAAAATCCCGAAATACATTTCTCGAAAAACATCGCTAATAACCACGGCAAATACAACGAACGATTAAAATTAATCCAAACTCTACGGAATCCTGAACATATATCTTTAAAAAAAAAACGAAATATTAAAATTTTATTTTTCACATAAGTTTTCCCAAGAAACGTAATAATTCAAAATTTCAAACTACTTGATATATTTTTAAAAAAAAAGGGATGGCTATTTTACAAAGTTAAAAGAAAATAAATCTTATGGTTTTCACATTACAAAGAAATAGAAGAAAATTTTTTGTATAGAAAAATATGATTCAAAGATCTAATACTATGTATAATATACTTATAAATTACAAGAGTTTTCTTACAGCTTGTAGAATATCAAGTGAAGGAAAAATAAAAGTAATCATTGTAAGAACTTATAAAATTACATCAAAAATATATTTGCCACAATGTAATATCAAATGAGCGTATTCTAATTAAGATTATTCCAGCGTAAAACCACTTTATAACAAATTTAGAAATTTTTTCACGGGCTTATAATAAGTGACCCAGGCTATCATCTCTTAAAATCCTATCTCAATAGCAGGAGTCAGGTACTGAGCTGTAGGAAAGAAATGTTCACAAAAATTAACACTACAATGTGGAGTACATGATAGCATTTTGGGGAAATTTTTTTTTTTTGGTCTTCATAAACGACCTGGTTAGTCACCAGAGTGTTGATGCAGTATCTCTCTTTGCAGATGACACAACATTCAATTAATTCAGATTGGACACAAAAAACTAGAATGTATAAATCCATTGCTCTTTGCAACAGATAAATGCTTAGTTTACAGCAAATAAATTGAAAATGAATGAAGGCAAAACTGAATCAATGATCAATTTTCCAATACCAATAGAGGTATAGCATCAACTTTTTAGGAATCATAATTGATAATAAAATATGATGGGCAATGCATATTGATTCACTGACTGTCAGGCTAAATATGATTTTGTATTAAATTAAAAAAATTAGACAGTACACAGATTTTGAAAAATTATTAATATAGAAATATCTACAGTTTATGTCCTACAGAATAATAGTTTAGGAATTTATCTCAAAAATTGATCGTATATTCAAAATCCAAAAGAATATATAACGTAGACTGTATGGTTTGAAAATCAGAGGGTCCTGTATGCCCTTTTTCAGGAAGCATAAAATCTTAACTACTCCTTCTATCAAAATTTTTCTAAATTTACTCTATATATATGGAAAACAGACGACTCCTCGTACTAATGGAGATTTGCACAATTACAATTCACAAAATTAATCTAATATTGCCTTATACCCGTACACTAAGAGCTCCAAATACAATTAATTTAGATTTGGAGACAATGAAGCTCAAAGTTCGCGATTGAACAACTATTTTTTATTATACCGCAAAATAATCTCGACAGAATTGAAAAAGAAAGTAGGAAAGTTTTAAGAAATGTTTTAAGAGTAAGTAAAAAAACAGCGCCACGCCGTTTTTTTCTCGAGATATTAAAATAATAAATATTAATTTTTATCACCACCATGCACTGTTTCTACTATAACATGAGTGACACACGAACTTTCTCATTTATCCATAGTTTCGAATCGAAACCGAACTGTCTTTTTTTCTGTTTTAACATTACTAAATGCTCATAATATTTATATAAATGCTCTAACTAACATTTATAATATAGCAAATGCGATGACTACTGGACATTTAAAATAAGATCTCAGCGCCAGAGTAGCAAAAATTATAACTACTCCAAACACATTCAGCTGATTATTTTCCAATATCTACCAAAATTAATTATTATAATATATTAAACACAATACATTATTTTGAAACACTCCAACTATTACAAGTTTTATGTCCGTGGTGTTTAAATGTTGTTAGTTCTAAATAGTTCTTAGTTATACCGAATTACTTATACCGGTAGTTAGAATATTCAATAGCATAAATGTCCAATACTACTTCACGGTGGAAAATCTTAAACTTAAAAAAACCAATTCGTTCTACTGCACTACATTTCAAAAAAAAAATCTGTTTCAGTAACGCTGTGCTGTTACATACTGGACTTTTACTTATAAAACCTTTCAAAAATGCTCATAAATTTCATTTTTTACATTAAAAATAAATAAATCTGAATAAAATTCAAAGAACACAAACAGCATCAGTAGCAGCAATAACAATAACACTCTATGACATCAATTTATATCAATTTTCCATTAAAATAAATAACATATATAGAATATAAGAAATATATGATAAACAAAGATAACGATATTGTAAAACTACAATGGAAATGAACGGAAGTTATTCAAAATTTAGGTCAGAAAGTAAATATATATTTGATATATAGCGAATATATTGCAGGCATAAATAAACTCTAGGAAATACACACATTTGATTTGGAATGTCTCAAATGCAAAAATAAATAGTAAACTGACACTTGATGCTGATAAATCGGAATTCCGGTAAAATAATATGAATTCAAGAAACATTCATTCATGGTCAGATACACCAATAAAGTACATTTATATTGAAATTACAAATATTTGGAAAATAAGTCATATGAAGAGTCGATTATGAATTTTTCCATTATTACTTCCAAAAATACTACAATGACTAATAGTAGATACTAATTGAAATTATCAGCGGCTAACAATTATATGGTAACAAGATGGATCTCGGATCCTTCGGAACCTTCGAACCAAACGTAATCTTTTCCAATCTAACCAATGACGCTATTAATTTTTATCCTGACCATATTTTTACTGACTTTGTCGAAATTTAGCCTTCATTGCAGTCGAAAAATCCCATAACATAAATATAAACATTCATGGAGAAGAAATAAATATACGTTTTGGGAATTTAAACTTTCACCGTAATAAGACCAATAATTGACAGAAATAAAACTTACAAAATCGTTGGAATTCACTATTCCTATTTTAGGAAAATATAGAGCACCTAAAGAAGAAGGTATTTAAAAAAATAATAAACATTTCAATGAATATTTTCGACAATTTCGACTGATATTTTCTTGTCTACACAAGGGCTATTTACTGCCCATTTGAAAAAATGAAGTACTACTCGGTACGAAGTTAAAAATTTGAAACTTTAAAGACCGTTTATCGATTTCGAGTGATTTATTGAAATTCCTAAGATCCTGATATAACTGATATAGGTAATACAAAATTGAAACTTAAATTTGTATTTTTTAATTATCTTTCAATTAGTACCTTTTTTAACTATTGGAACTTGTTCTGGTAAAGGATTTGAAATATGCGATTTCATATGAACTGGGCGAGTCATAGCTCTTCAATGGCGCGATAAAAGTAATAATAATAAGATAATAATATAATTTTATATTTTAGTCAAAATATTTGGATTAGATTATACTAAATTTATAGTTTTATCAAGCATTTTCCTAGTACAACGGTGACGCCTAGTGCATTACATGCTTCTCTATTTCTTAATAGATTTAATCCCTTTTTCGTAATAAATTTAAGGGTCCCAAGATGTACATCTAGTCATCCAATCAGCAATCTTCCATAATTGCAGCCAACATCGTTTACTTTGATTATTGATCTAATTTCTATACTTCGTTGGCACTTTGTAGTTTAGCCAGGGCTAATATTTGGGTACCATGTACTAAAATCGGAAAAATATAATTGAATGGTCAAAATTTCATTATTATCGTTTTAATTGCAATGCTGTTCTCATCATAAATTCCGATCATTTTGACTAGATATTCATTAATTCGCTCTTTCGTTTCCTTTGTTTCATTTTCGACCCTAAGTCTGAAATTGAAATCTACTTCGTTTATAATTTGACATCCATTTCATTTTCTGGACGTTAAGTCAAATGACTAAATTTATTATTCCTTCAATCAGTATATATGAATGGGTAGTTGAAACTAAAATTTCTCAGTGAGAGATACTGCTGCAAATGATAGACTAAGATTCTAGGATAAATCTGTACGTATATCAAGACTTATGTATGTTTTATGTGTGTGCTTAATGTTCAACAATACCATACTTACTATAACATTTCTGGTAAAGGTAGTCCAACAAATATACCACGACGTTACTGATTATACTACCTATTATAAGAAGAAAACTATCCAAGTACGAACTTGGACAGTACTATTATTTCTTGCATTTGATTCTGAAAAATAATTGCGTGTTCTTACTTGAGGATTTGATCTGATATCTGATTCTCCAAAAGTGTTAAGCATTTTTTTTAATTTAAGTTTAATAACATTTAAAGCACTTTATAGCAAATGTTGAACAAAAATTGTTACTTACAAAAAACTACATACAATGGAAGTAATTGGGTTGAAAATTGTTAGAAATTGTATTAGTAATGCTCATTAATTGCAAATATAAATAATTATTGTTTTACATTAGTAATAACTTCTCCTATTTTCTATGTTAGAAAAGAGAAATTTCCTATGTTAAATCATACAGAATTCACAGATTTATAGAATCATTTGATTGATAAACTAGTATTTCGTAACCCTATAAACGAATAAAAACATTTGATGCACGGTGCCCATAGTATATTATCAAGGTGGAATGAAATGGCAGAATAAGGGGAAGAAAAGCAACATTAGACTGATTTATGACAAGGGGCACGTTACATTGGAATACTTGTTGAGTTTATTATTATTATTATTTAATTTTTTTTTAGAATTGGTATTTAGATAATAATTTTAGTATTAGAATTCGAAATTTTTTTTATCTATAAACAAATTTTTAAAATTTTGTAATCTATAAATAAATTGTTAAAATTTTTTAATATACTTATAGTTTTTAACACTGACCTATAAAATAGCACTTTATTATTTACTAAACATAAATCAATACGATTTTATCAATTGAATATCAGATAAAACACTATATTTATAATTTTCAATTAAAATGGCCATAGTTTTGATAAAAATATTTATGCAAACTTGACATAAATATGGTCCAATTTCCGTATTTAGTTATATTAAATTCAAACCAAATGGATTTCACATACATAGAGTTAAAATGCCCATGTTACAAAATTGGCAATCAGCCAATGATCTAATTCCATTCAAATAATAATATTAAGTGTATTATATGAAATTGTTTGTGCTCTGTCCTCTAGTCCTTATTCAACAATTAATCGCTGTATTTACAAGTTAAAATGTAAATAATAGTGATCAATTCAAGCTACGTAGATCAGCAAAATTTTAACGGTAATGTAACAACTTATACAGCTCAAAAAACAGTAATTGAAAATTAGATAATAATGGTTAGAAAATTTTAATATTTTTTTGATATTTTCAGAATAAAAATATAATACTATTTATCAACCAGAACTAGGTTTTCTTTACTTAAAATATAAGCCCCTGACCTAACGTTACATACTATCTTAACAAATTACCTCAACTGTTACTATCGAAAAAATTTTAGTTCTTACAGCATTTCAACCCAGTACTTTAAGCATTTTACTAAGTAAATTCTGTATATTTTCAAAAAGACATGAAAGCTTATCGTAAGATATAATTGATATTTCAACGAGCTTTACCTTATTACATAATTATACAGCATACATTCAACCTGCATTACTTAATGTCAAACGAAATTCTTAGTTTAAAAAAAAAAGCACGATTAATTTATATACTACTTATTATTATTAAAATTATTCGAATTTATTTAATGATTCTATTTTCGAAATAGAATCTAATAAAAACCATAAAAACATTATAAAACCACTTGAAACATAATAAAAATGTATTGTGGTTATGTATTCGAATTGTTATTAAGCTTGGAATTTTCAAGCTTAATAGTAATTTCACCAGAACGATGTCAATAGGATAATTTTAATATATTCTATAGGTATACAAAAGTGTAGAAGATTTTTTTTAAAATTCATTTTTTAACTACTTAGATCATGCATTGACTACAGTGGGTATATTCTATACAAAACAGCACATACCATTCCTAGACAATCACCCATCCAAGTACTGACTGTGTCTGATGTTTCTTAACTTTTGTGACTGGCTTAGTAATAATGTTTCACCAAAAATTCTCATGATGAAACTGTGCAATCTCTTTTGAAATTTGAAGAATTGCATATAAAAAACTGTAGTAATCTAAATGTTTCGACGGAAAATCTTTTATTAAGTACAATAAATATTTAACCACAGATTTGATAACGTTGGGTAAGGAGCATCTATTATACTATACGCTAGTTCTAACCCGGCTAATAATTCATTTCATTTTATTTATATTTTTATATAATTTTAAAGAATATTATAATGGCTTACTAACTGAATTTTAACGATTTTCATTTATAACAACAAAGAATTAGTATTATTAGTATCCGTATTTAAGTCGAATGTGAAACAAAAATGTCTTCTTCAATAACGATCATGTCAAGTACGATTTTGAATATATATTTCAATTATTTCAATTTTTGCAGACAAATAGCTCAAAAATTGATTAACCAAATGTTATAAAATTTGGTATGCACAATCTTTACATGAAAAAAGAGGCTTTTCTAAGCATTGTTCTAGAAAAAAATATTTGTAAATATAAAATACATCTTTGATATTTATCTTAAAAATATTTTTTTTCGAATTAAACTTGTTGAGAAGCCCTCTGTTTTCATGTGAAGAATGTATGTAGCAAATTTCATAGAAGTTAATTAATTATTTATTGAATATTTGTACGCGAAAACAGAAAGAAATACAATGTATATTCTATTAAGGATTGTCTTCATTATAGATATCCCTTTTTAAATTCGTATTCCCCTTAAGATTTGTATCTCTCTCAAGTCGCCCTTTCTTAGTATTGTTGTTCAGAATAAGAACTACGCCTAACTTAACTATGTAAAATCTCCAATCCTCACCTGGTTAATTAACGTTTCGGTTGGGTTGTATCTTATCGAGATTCCACTGTAACATTTTCTGGTTTTATACCTGTAAAGGTTGTGAATTCTGTTCAAAAACACTTTTATATTACAAATTCATTGAACACTTTCAAATAATAATAAAAAAGTTATAGATAGGTGATGATCCTGGTTAATTAACGTTTCGGTTGGGTTGTATCTTATCGAGATTCCACTGTAACATTTTCTGGTTTTAAACCTGTAAAGGTTGTGAATTCTGTTCAAAAACACTTTTATATTACAAATTCATTTAGCACTTTCAAATAATAATAAAAAAGTTATAGGTAGGTGATGATATGTGTCAATTTTGATATAAAAAAACCTAATGCCCTAAATATTAAAATCCATAATAAGTATACATTTAATCTACATTTATTTATTATTTGTTACCGTAAAATATATCTTTTAAAATGTGAATTGAATACTTAATTGTATTTCAAGTTAAAATTTATTGATAATATATAAAAATTTTATGCAGATATCTTAGTTATTATATACTTGATTATTGTTAGTTTACAAACACATAAATGCATACATAAACTGAGCAATATTCTGTTTTATTTTACTTATATTATGAAAAATTGTTTATTTTGATGTTTAGATGTTTGCATATTTCATATTGAAATATTTTGCACAAAAACGACTAAACAAAGTGGAGTGAAATTTAATTTACCTGGATTAACACTTGGTATTCCGAAAAAATAATAAAAATAATAAAATAATAATAGCAGCATTGATCAGAAGACGTCAGTCTTGGTGATACCCACAGATGATATAATAAGATAAATAAAGGACTCTCTGTTCTCCAAAAAAAACTCTCTTGAAGATGGTATAATGGTAGCACTTAATGCCATCTATCATATTTTGAACACGCTGTATTTAAATCCTCGGTTATAATTTCCTTTTGTGTAAATTAATTTTGTTTTTAATTATATTATATTAATTTTGACTGATTTAAATGACATTTAATGGTGTTCTGTTTGTTAATATCGCTAGATCGATTTATCAAATAATTATTTTGTGATATCAGTGTTTAGTTATAATCGTGTTAATAAATATCTTTTCTAACTATCAAAAATACAAAGTTAATGTATAATTTTTTTACATTGTAATAATTTTACATTAATTTTAACTTGCGATTTTATGGAGAAAAAAAACCTCCGTATTAAAATTTAATAAGAAAATTAACAATCTAACTAAGCCCCAGCCATGCATTATTTGTCTTGAATCCAAATCCTTATTTTAAATATTTAAAAAAAAAAAACTTTTATAGAGGGCAAGAGTTGCCAATATATTTTTGATTTATTATTATCTACGGTGATACCCTATTCTCATTTGAAAGAAAACACAGACTATGTCTTTTATTTAATTGGTTTTTCACTCTTTAAAGTCTGATTTTTGGGAAATTATCAGAAATCATCTAAGGTATTTCCCGGTTAATCTCCCATGGTAAAATAAATCTGTCATTCCACATATTTATTACACTATTTTGCCAAAACAGGCTATATAAACAGTCAAATGAAAAACGTTAGAGGTATTCTGAAAGAAAATGAGATTAAAAAAGGGGAGTTTACATTATTACAAATTCAAGTCGTAAAAACAAAGGTGCGTAGTAATTTAAAAGAAATACTTTTCACAAAAAAATTCGATAATTTTTCAACATATTTAACGTTTTAATGTCGCTTCGTTTAAAAAATATCTTTTTCATATTCTTTATGTATGTTTAATCTCAAACTAAAAGATTCAGAAGTTATTTACAATTACAATTTCATCTTAAGATAAATTTTATATTTGTACATTGCTTCAATTGTTTCCGGATATTTATATCATATGTCTTTGAGCAACCTTGACAAGCTTCGATTTTTAATAAATTTTGCCATTAGAACCAATTCATCCAGATGATGTTTTAGATGTTTATGAACGCAATGGTAAAATAACAATCGAGAAGTTTAGTACCCATATTGTATATAAATAATATAAAAAAATAATAATAATGTTTGTATAAATTCAATTAAATATTTTCTAGGTTAATATCACTTTACACCGCATCGTATTATGTTAATAAATTTATGGATTTATAAGATTTTAATATATAATACATCTACATTAATATTTAAAATGGGAAAATGTATGGTTAAGTAGGAAACAAGTCGAACCAACACGTATTTTAATAGAAGAAATAACCGTAAAGAAATACGTATAACGTAAAATTTGCTTCTTTTTGGAGGTATATATCCACTTAAGATGTGCCTTTTGAAGATGATTGTAAAATTTGTATTTGGCTCCTTAAGGAGAAATTTATTCCAAAAAATGCATTTTGTAGCCCTCAAAAGAACTCATTTTAATTTAAATAAAACTAATTCATTGATAATTGTCTTGTTGATTCATAGCAAATAAGAACGCAACTAACGTCAAAATTTAGGGTTTGATATGGTCTCATGATACTTAATTTCATTTGAAGTAACTTACATCTATCAATCCCCTTGCTCTTATTATATAAGTAGAGAAAATGATTGGTAAAAGAAAATTACACTTTAAGTTAAATCTATCACAACATATGAAAATTATCAAATTTTGCATCAATGAAGAAAATACACTTTTCGAATCATTTTGGTACAGATTCCTAAATATTAATATTTTTTTATACGATATTTATGGTATGCGGGTGTAAATAAAAGACGATATTATTATCATACGATATTAATAAAATTATCACGTAATATATTTGTCAGCAAAATAACTGAAAAAAATAATTAATGAGAATTTACATGCGTCATTGTACTCAAAATTCAATAGCTCTATAATGGAATTCCGAAAAAAAGAAGAATTTTTAAATATTTATCGTTTCTTGACAGAGAGCTGAAAAATAGTAGTATACTACTTTGTACAGTAGCTTAATTATGCATAGGGTAGATCTTCTTTGATCGCAAACCCTCTCATTATATACGAATCACGACAATCATTATATACCACAAGAAATTCTTCTTATCCTTAATAACTGTTTTACCATACTGATGTGAATAAAAGTCATCCCTATAAGTTTACAATAGCAATTTAAAGATTCAAAAATATAAACAAAATGTACTTCATCTGCCGATCTGTGGTAATTATTCAAACGAATTTTCTCCTTACCCCTAATACCCTAATACCTGTTTACTCATACTGATGAGAGTAAAACTCAGCCCTACAAGTTTACAATAAACAATTTAAAAATTCAAACATATTTTTAAAACATTATGAAAAAAAATACGTTATTCCGAGTTCAGAAGTATTTTTTTCATTATTTAATAAAACATTTCAAAATTTTTTATAGCTATCGACGCTTTGAAACTTTCAGAGCAAATTTCGTTCCGGATTCGTCGATCAGCAAATCTGTGACACTCATTCAGACGAACGCGCAAAACTCTACAATTAAGGAACGCATATTTATAAATTTGCGGTAAGCAATAACGGAGATTTTCTTACCGTTTCAGAGAATAACGCTCGAAACTTACCTCGTTTTTTCATTTAAATGTCGATATCCCGTGAAGCTTTCTTCCGATTTTGATAAACCTTTGATTATATGCGTGGTCTAGGTGTACATTCGTAGTTTAAATTATATCAAAAATGTAATCAGCTGATTGTCACAAATAATTTATATGTTATGAAAATGTATTTTTTTTACCTCTTATCCAAATTGCAACTCAAACAGTGAAGCCATTCTAGAGATATAGCTTTACATAAACACATTCGATAGTGATTGTCACGTAAACGCCGATATATCGTGACCCATTTAATTTTGATGATATTTTATATGATTATTTTACATCAGTGATTTGAATTTTGTTGAAATTGATTATTCTGGATATTCAGAGAGAAAATTTCAACAGAATATCCCTAAAAATGAAGTATGCTTCGTTAGCTTAATGGTATAAAAAAATTTTTATTGATTGAAATGTTGAAAATGCACTTTTTCATCTCTTATCTAAATTGCAACTCATTCGTTGAAGACAAGCCAGATATTTTGTTAGCATATTTCGTACATCACGAGGAAGTTTTTTGAAAAATAATGTAGCGTCCTAAAATTTCACTACAATTTTATTCAGAGACAATTGGACTTCAGAACTAATTGATTAATTAACGACTGTCTACACGAAAAAATTTTAAAATGCATTGCATTGTAAAATACCCGTTTTTAAAAAGTTACACAGTTTTTTTTTCTGTAAAAGTTTGTTTTGTCATTTTAAAACAGAAGTATTTAGTTTTTTTTTTAATAAATTCTTAACTGCATTCAATGCAACAACATTATATAGTTTAATGTAATGCAGCACAAGCTGTCAGTATTGGTAAAAAGTTGTTAAGTAATACTTGCACGAAATACCATTCATGTCATTACCATGTGTAAAGAAAAACAATATTATCCTACAGTGTCATTTTTAGCCGACTTCAGAAAAGGAGGAGGTTCTCAATTCAACTGTATTTTTTTATTTTTGTTACCACAGACCTTTCGACTGAGTGAACCGATTTTTATGATTCTTTTTTATTTGAAAGCTGGTGCTTTCCGAGTGGTCTTATTTCAATTTGGTCCATATCTAATATTCCTAAGGGAATAGACGGGGCAAAAACAATTTTTAGTAATTAAATTTCAACCAAATGAAAAATTTTTCGTGGTTGTATACAACAACACTCAAAAGTAAACAATAAAAAATTTAAAAAAAAAAGAAACCGCCTTCAAATAAATGAACTAAAAAGTAAAAAATAATTGTGTAACCAATTATCTTTCAAAGTTGGTGCTCATCTTACCCTGTGCTAAAAAATTGATTGGTTGGCGTTGACTGAGAAAGGTAATTGATCACAAGGTAAAATTAAAAAATATTTTTTACTTTTAAGTTCATTTTTTTAAAGGCGGATCTTTTTTTAAAAATATTTTATATAGATACATAAATAACCGTTTTTACATTATTTTCTTTTTTAACTTTTAAGTTTTTTGTATGTGTTCTAGGATTACTGTGTACTGTTTTTGTATAGATTGAATATATACCCACTGTAGTCACTATATGACTTTAATAGTTGAAAAAGTTGAAAAGTGACTTAAATAATTTAAAAAAATAATAATAATAAATTTATTTTTTTTAAGAAATGATGTTTTTCGATTACTTAAACTGATTGCAGTATTCAAAATCCGGATTTTCTAAACTTCAAACCAAAACCGAAGAAGTGGTTAGGAGTTAGTAATTTTGTAGTAAGATCATACAATGACTGCAATGGGTATATTCTATATTATTTTTCGAATTCTCCAGAAAAGTGACATAAAGTCACTTTTCAACTACTAAGGTCATACAATGACTACAGTGGATATATTCTATATATATGGGTATATAGTATATTCTATACAACAACATCGCACATCATTCCTAGGTATTCACCCATCCAAAAAATGATTGTGCCCAATGTTGCTTAACTTTGGTGATCGATTGAGATATTTAATAACGTTACGTCAGTAGCGGGAGGATGGGGGTCTACCCTAACATTTATTTTTTAATCGACATGAAATAATATTTAAATTTACTGAATAGTTTATATAAGGCCATATGTAGTCAAATAGTCAAACAAAGATAGACAAACAATAAATAATTAAAATCATTAAATACAATAATAATAATAATAAAATAAAAGTCAAAATATAAATATTTAAAAATTTTAAACATCCTGTAAACTCTGAAAACACTACTGACTACCTAATATTTTTTTATTGGATTTTAAACATTACTACAATATCTATATGCATACATAACATACAATACGTGTATGCACATTTTAGAATTTGTAATAAGATGAAAGGAATACCAAATATTGCTTCTTTATGTCATTGACATTGTCTTATTACCATTTGGGGTCATGTCGACCCTAACTGACATTAAACATATTATTGTATTTTATATATATATACAATACTATTTATTATATGTGTGCAAAGCGAACAATTTTAATATTCCACATTTCTATCAATAATGTAACATTAACTATTAATATTCTTTTATTTATAGCCTATTTCGAATAGAAGAAGCAATTGAACATTCTTTGTAAACCATTTATAATGGAATTTTGCATTCTGTAATGGTTGTGTAGGGAAGAGAAGGGCAAGATGTGGTACTTAACGTTTGAAGCTAAATAAAATTTTCGTGTTTTTATTATCATTCAATATAATTAGAAAATTCACAAAAAGTAGAAAAGGCATATCTTCTCATCTTGTCCGCTCCCTTAAGTAAGATGGGGTATCCTAAAGAAAAAAAGGGCTTGTAAAAATCAATATATTTCTCATCTCTATCATATATATATCAGCATACTTGCAGTGAGTCCATTTTCTGCATTCACCACATGTAGTCCAGCTTTAATTTGACTCCAAATAGCAATTAGAATACAAACAGTGTGTACTACCGACCAAATCCTAGTCTTTACTCAACATCCTGTCCTTCACTCACATCGTGAATATTTCGGAAGTAGTTTAATAAATAAAGATTAAAATTAATTTTGTCAGTAGCCTCTATTATAGACGTGTATGTCTGAAAAACGAAGGTAAAACCCCATTATCAATATTTTTCTTATTATTTTTATAAGTAGAAAAGCTATTTTTATAAAGGCAAGATAGGGGACCCTTATCCCCATCTTGCCTTTCCCTGCCCAATTGAATTTAAAAATTAAATTCTTTAATGTATGATTGAAACAAGCACGTTTTAAACAAAGTGAAAAAAGTCTAAGCAAATCACCAACAACCGATTTTTCAATTTTACACAGAAATCACTTGGTGCTTTCGCCCTGTGACTCTACCGACTATGATACAGACTATGATACACGTTTGGTACCCCGTCTTGCCCCCTCCATTCCAACTGCTTCGAAACATATCTAGAACGATTAAGAATATTTAAAAGAAGCAGAGACCACTGCTATGTGTATATCTAAGAAATTTTTGAGTAATCTAAAATAGAAAACAATACTCCAATGGTGTATATAAGTTTTTCCCAATAAAAAATTATATTTAACTTTAATTGAATATTATATCTGAACTCAGACAATCTTATTATAATCTTATGAATATTTAACTGCTACTGTTTGATTACTTTATAAAAAAAATATATGTATAATAATATTCTCAAAACCACAAGATTTATTAACACAACCGTCATACCCAAATTATTTCAATTAAAATTCTTATTATATAAAATTTAAATTATCATATATCTAATCAAATCATAACAAATATGAAACTACTGTTTTTTTGGTAATTAGCTTCAAGTTATTTAAATTTTTTTTTTTTTTACTTAAAGTTCTGTTTTACCTTTTCCTAATATTCTTTTACCAGTATGAAACTGTGCATTTGATAAAATTAAAATTTTTTATCAATAAAGTTAACAAAAAACTAATATTTCATCTTAAAGTTGACGTAAACGGACACTAAGAACGGATTTTATTAAACCCCTAAAGGGACGAGAAATGGGCTCCAATTCTTTTACTAATTCATAAACTATTTAAACAAAGCAAATGATTTTTGACAAATAGCCCATTCATAACGTAAACACTATGTAAAGATGAGTTTTTGGTAATGCAACCACTAAAAGGATGAACAAGTAATGGTCCTAAAACCAAATTAACAAATACATATTTCGCGATTTATCGAAATTCATTGGGTGAAATTCAAAATTTGCATGCATGCATAATACATTTCCAAAAATTTCAGCTTAAAACTGCAAACCATTTTCAAAAACAATTAAGCAAATACACAATTTTTCAAAAATGAACATTCAACAGAAGTGAACTTGGTATTCAAAGTTTTAATGGCGAAATAATGCAACGAATATTTTGACTCGCAATTTCGTAAGAATATTCGTTATAAAAAATAGATATCGATATGGGCGTCATTAATAAGGTTTTAAGGATGTTGATTACGAAAATGGCATCAATTTTTAAATTTAAGATGTGACTTCATATGACGACAAATGAAATTAAAATCGAGAGCTTATATGCTTTATAGAAAAACAATATTATTCACGATTAAGTCTAAAAACAATTATGTGCGATAAAAGTCATGGAACAAAAGCTAATCAATCAAATATGACTCATTCAAAAAAAAAAATTATATATACGATCGATTTATTGAATACACCAACCGACTGTATTCCAGGTGTTATTCTTCGCGATTTATATAACTGTTAACTCTATTAAAAATATGTATAACATATAAAAAACAATTAAATAAAAAAAATAATGAATTTTCAATACTCTATTTAAGGATGTTTGAGAAATACAATATCGGCGGTAAAAGTAATGAATTCATTATTTCCCTTAAGGATTATAGTTATATAAAATATAGTTAAATAAAATTTAAAAAATGTTCCAATTCTGTTTCATTAAATCTATAAGACACATAAATTTCTAAATTAGAATAAATTTTTAATAGAAATTATCAATATTTTAATTATTTTACAAAAAAACTTTTGTCTCAACATGGTAGGCTTGAATTCAACTTCAAACACAAATATATTCGATTTTTTAAGCTGTAACTTATGGTTGAATTATTTAGAATACATTAGAAATAGTTAGGAGCATGATTTAATAATTTTGTTTTTTTGAATATAATTCATTTTCATACATAAAATTAAAGAGAATCTAATATTATTTTATGGTTTGAAATCTATTCATCACTGTAAAGTAGTGATTTATATGTTTATATATAAGCTGTCAAATCAAAACCATAATATTTAAAAATATTAGTTAAGATATTTATATTAATTATTTAAATTTTTAAATTGCCTAAATCATGCTTGTATTGATGGGAAAATGAAATAATAATACACCAAATTTATTTAAACGGAGAAAAACGATTTCAAAATGAGTTGAAACGAACAACTGCTAGTGACAATAGGTCTCATCTGACGACAGTATTGCCGGACTTTATTATGCACAGTTTTTTCAGTAAAAATTACAGTGAATCGGTTTAAAATTTATACAACTGTAAACATTTATTTTTACCCATTATAAATATAATGAACTTCCACAAAGTTAAGCTCAACAAAATCAATTTTATTCAAGTAATTTAAAATAGATTGAAGAACGTTCTATTAAATTTTCATTTAACTCGTAGCTTTTTTTACATACGTCCCAATCATCCTTAAGTAAATCAAACAAATTCCGATTGCAATGTCATCATTATTAAATATTTACAATTCATCATAATTATTTGCCAATTTCATAACTCTTAACTCGATTAAAAATTTATGAAAACACATAAAAGGTAATAATTTTGAAAAAAAATAATAAATTTTTAGTTCCCTATTTAAGGAAATCAAACAAAATTCATTTGCAATGTCATCATTATTAAATATTTACAATTCAGCTGTTTTTTTTAAAAAAGGAATATTGTATTTAGAATAAAAAGTCTTATGATACAACCACTATTTTAATATATAATATGTTATGTTGTTATTTAATACGTAAAGGAGACTTGTCTAGGTAAATCTAATATCTAAGATACAAAATACGTTCTACCATTAGGATATTTGAATGATGGACTAATACCTAAACAAAACTGAAAAAAAAATTAAATTGATACAAAAACGGAGAAGTTAGTATCTTTCAAAGATTATTTTTCTTCTCTTTCTTGAAAATAATTAAGTTTTACATGCAATCTCTTTGGAGATTCATATAATGACGTCACCACAGAGTATGACTATGTTTATCTAAAATTTTTATTATCTTTATTATGTTTATCTAAAATTTTTAGTATCTTTCAAATATTATTTTTCTTCTCTATCTTGAAAATAATTAAGTTTTACATGCAATCTCTTTGGAGATTAATATAATGACGTCACCACAGAGTATGACTATGCATAATTTGCTTATAAAAACAATTTTTTTTCTTAAATGCAGTGCCCTATTTGTAAAATAGATATGTTTCAATTGAAGAAATAAAAAATTTTGTTAAGTACTCAATTTAGAGTATTTAAGTTTTGTGAAATAAATTTTTGTATATGTGACAGGAAAAGTGTAATGTTAGTAAGAGTTGACTCTTTCTAGGAAGAGTAAACACAGACTGAAAACATCAGTAAATGAGTAAACATACTTTTCCTATGAAGAGTTAATAATGCCTGTTGTAGAAAACGTCAATTCACTGAGAAGTTTATACCTATATGTTTTGACTATCCTCACCGCCAAGGCATAGTTCCTATTTTAATTCGACAGAGACATATTTTGTGTTTTGATTGATATCTTGTTAATGTATTGTTTTGAAATAGTACCAAACTATTCATTTACATTTAAATAATGATTTTGTTTGTTTGTTGTACTACAATAAAGACAAATTTACTCGTAAATTAATTTAGTTTAAGTGAAAAATCTAAAAAGTGCGATTAAAAACAAATAAATGATAAGGTTTTTAAGATTATATAAACATTATTAAAGTGAATGGAATTAACAAACTAATACTCTCTGTCACAGACCAAAACAGCTTTTCTCAATATAATTAGAGATTTCTCTCACCTATTTTTCCCGTCCATAGTTCTTGATCATTTTTTCAGTTTTTAATTCTGTAAATATCCCACGAACATTATTCAAGAAATTTCAACAAGTCCCCATGGATAAATTAATCGAAGTGAGGCCGTTTGCTACTTTACAATCACTTGGAAATAGGTACAAACTGCTACACTAAATGAATCATTGGGATGCATATGCAAGGAAAAACGTGTTCTTTGCAATTCAAAATTCAAAAAGTTTTCTCATTGTAACAAATGAGAAGCCAGAGTTCTATTAGCTTATTAGTTTTTTTTATCTTTTCAATTCTTACATATTAGAATTACGTATAGTAATTTCTATAAGTTTTTTTTAAAAATTTGCCTTTCTTATTTATTTTTTTCTTACAAAATGTCAATTTTTACTACCTAAAGACAGTGAGAGTATTCTTTACCTAGCTGTAGCCAACTCTGACTCTTGATCACATTTATACATTTTTCGTTTTTAATAAGCTTTTACTAAAAAGACACGTAACAGTCAACTTTCGTAGAGAGAGTCAGCTCTTACTGGAGAATCAACTTTTTCTGTAGCATATACAGAAACTAAAACAGAAATTTGAAATCATGATGATAAAAATTAGAAATGTGTATTGAGCCATAGTCATGATTGTCCAATTATTTTTTCGATCCTACTAAATGTTGATATTTTGAAATTTGATTAAAATAAAATAAATTTAAAAAATCATTTAGCACATTTTTGATCGCAACATTTCAAAACAACTGCATTCGATTGGGTGGATGTAAATTCCATGGATGGGAAAAATTTGAAAAAAACGTAGTATGAAAGAATTTGACGAGTATATATATTATTCTCTCGAATTAGTACTAAAGCCAGAATTACCTCCAAAATTAATTCTCTTAGAATTTAATAATTATTGCTTTTCAACATGTTTTCGGCTCATAACAATTTTATTAGTAACATTTGAGCCCCTAAATTGGAAATTTCACACTAAGTAATCATTGAATGACTCTGTCACTCAATGCAATTTGCAATAGTCGACCGAATTAAATAAACCATAGCTCTATGTCAGTTCCCAAGAGTCAATGTATGCCCTACCTTGACAAGTTTCTCATACAACAGTTAAACCAAATACTGTGTTAATCTACTGTGAAATACCACAGTTAAACTACTCAATTGGTAAGATCAATACACTTTCGTATAATAATCAAATGAAATTTTTGCTGAATTCGTTAAAAAATATCTTAAATAAATGATGTGTAAACACTATATATACAATTTGTTATCTAAGCAACCATATATAATATATATTTCTATTCAATAGCAGCGTTGAACCTGTCGAAAAGACATTTTTTTGTTGTTTTTTTGGAAACAAAATACACTTACATACATATAAAGATTTACAAAATCATTCTCACGTAAAAACTAATGATGACAAAAATTATTCAGAATATTTTTTACAATTTTATTTACAAGGATTTTTTTTTTCAAAATTCGATTATTTAAGTAAGCAGTTATAGAGATTAGAAAATCGGAGATTTTTCTGATATTACGAAAAAAACTTAACCCAGCCGATTGTTCGATTGTAAACCGTAAAAACTGTTTCTACTCGTCTAAAAAAATGTTTCAAAAAAATGTTATTTGTTTCAAAACAATAAACATTTTATGTATTTGAATTTTTCTTCTATCATGAATGGTTTCAAAATTGGGTCAAGGATCAATTGGATTTTGCTAATTCACGAACTTATTCTCACATTTATGTTCAGAATACTCCAACAAAATTTCATCTCGCTATTTGTTTTTGAATTATCGTGATGATGATGGACTGTCGGAAATGGACTAATTATGTGTTTCTATGAACACTTATACCAATATTTCGTTTGTGCGGTCATTATTTGGTAGCGTTACAAACATTAGACTAAAATTAATTTACTCTGACATATTATGTATGTGGAGTATGAAAAAATAACAAACAAATTATGTTATCTTTATATAAATGCGTTCTTTTAAATCATAAAAAAAATAATAATTGATGTTGTCCATAATGTTTTATTTACATCTCTTCACATTCATATTTACAATGTATGTATTTAATGAATATTATTTCATAATATAATAAATACATTCTATTTTGTTTACTAATAATTTATTGTCATAATTAAAAATAAAATAAAAAAAGAATTGAAAAAACAATTATCATAAATCATCATAGACTTACATAAATTATGCACTTATAAACTAGATAAAATAAACATGGTATCATTCAACACCTTCTAATGCGATAAATGTTTGAATCCCGTTTCCTTTAGTATATTATATCTTTGATAAAGATAATACACCTTCAAAATAGCGGCACGTAAACTTTTTTGGGTGACGGAATCCTTTTATGATTGAATTAATCTTTATATACTCTACAGTTTCTTTGATCTACATCTGTGAATGGTTTTTATACTCACCATATATATATAATCTGTCAGAGTATATTAATTTAAGTCTAAAGTTTGTAATGCTAAAATATATTGAAGCCAAAATTTTGATATAGATACCATTCCCGCATGTTCGTTCATCTGGTTGTCCGTCATCAAGATAGTTCTAAAACGAAAAGAGATAGCGAATTGGAAATTTGGTAGCGTATGCTAGACCAAAAAAATGGGTTTATGTTCGTATATGAGTAAAATCGGTCCTTTGGGTTCAATGAATCCATAACCCAACTTTTAAACCATAAAAGAAAAATTAAAAAATGTTTTTAAAAAACAAACAACTTTTCGTTTAAAACATTTTTGCATAAACTGTATAGATTCACCACAATTTCAGATCAAATTTAGCTAATAAGCACATATATTTGCTACACATATTATTATTGTATATGCATTTATAACTGTATTTTCTGAGTGCGAATCATTAAATATAGTTCAAACATTGATACAGAACATTATGTCGAGTCTCTAAACAATTAACAGAAAAACTATGTTGTTATTTTTAACTTGTTAATTCGAATTTTTAGTTCACCTATATAAATATTTAACAAAATACCTATATAAATATTTAAAATTCGCACATGATGATGTGTCGAAAATGGAAATAGAATCATGTAAAATATATTTATCATTATTGTTTTTTTTTATTTTTTTTATTTTATTGATGCTGCATATGCTAAAGCAGAGAATTATCTTACATTTATAACAATTTTTTTTCAACTTTTACATATTCACAACTTTTTTCATATTAAAATAAGTCCAAAACAATAATGATTTAATACAAATGTGGCAATTGAAAACTCGTGCGCAAGCCATTTATATCATCTATAATAAAAGCGATTTAATGCTTACTAGAGTTCCATTACAGTGGTCGAAATTCGACCATAATCACTCAAAAATGAATCTCTCTGCCTTTAAACAAATCAATATATTAAACAAAAGGACATTTATGCGTGTGTATGGTAGTGTGTGTAATATAAGCCACGCTTCTTATATATGTGTGTGATGTTTTTTTTTATTGATAAAAAATCTCAAAGTAAACTATAAGTATGTCAAATTTCATACTACTCCGCCCGCCCCATTTGTCGTAAAAAAGGTACAATGTTTTTGCTTCACGTATTAATATATAGATTAGAATGCACAAACATTTTAAAAGCAAAAATATGTCTTATCTTATCATAATCTTTGAGCTTCTATAAAGACTTGTAAGATCCATATTTACATAAAATATGGATTTCTTGAGATCCATATTTTAAAATGCATTTCTAGTATAATTTCAATAGTACTAATAAGTCAATGATACAAAAATGAATGCACTTAATTGATTATGGTTTAATGTTTTTTTATTATTTAACATTTAAAAAAATTCTTTTAGATTCATTATTATTTATGAATTAATTGTATTAAAGCCAATAAATTCATTCTAAGAAAAACATTTTTCTATCACAAATAAATCTTCAAGAGATGATATACTGCATCTGCATTATCCCTACCGAAGGAAAATGTAATTTTATGCATAGATAATGCATAAACTGCACACAAAAAAAGCATAAATGTTTTGAAATCCCTTAAAATTGAAACAATTTCATAACAATTAATATCTAAGAGTTTTATAATTTTGAGTTTATCTGATTACGATAAAAACGTTTTCAATACTCATAATTGTACATTTTGTATGCACTTTTAACGACATATTTCCAAGTGCTTTAAAACAACAAAAATATGAAAATATAAAGAATATAAAGTTACTTTTATTGATCTAGCTTACAAAAATTTATTAATTTTAAAACTTTTTAACTATTATACAAGCTTTTAACTATTTAACTATTATATTAATCCCTATAAAAAGTAGTATTTTTGTATGCACTTTTACGCATCTTTCACAATATTAAATATAAATTGTGAGTATCTGAACTATATAAGCCCTATAAAATGATGCACCTTTGTATGTACTTTATGTATTTCTCAAAAAATTGATTAGAAAGTCCATTTCAAGCAATTATCATACACATATATGAATCTAAATCAAACTAGTAGACGAAAGTTTTCTTTTTTGGTGGTACAAAATTACATCAGGTGCTCAAGTGTTTAATTAAGAAAATTCATTTATTATGATACACTGATGCCATGGTATCACGCTAGCTGATCAGTGTGAAAATATAGCTTTTATAACATAATGTAACCAGAATTAGGTGCTTTTATGGTTTGCATTCAATAAAATAGTTTAATAAAAATTACCAAAAAAATCACTGGCTAGCAGTGATATCTTCAAATAACAGAAAAAGGTACATAGAACTAAATTGTAAGCATATTTAAAGTCAATTTTGAATGCTTTGCTCTGCTAGCTTTACTGAGCTTAATAATTAAAATATACCCTCATATATTAATTTCATACAGATGATATATATATATATATATATATATATAATATATATATATATATATAATAAGTAAGGAAATATACACAATTATACACAATTAAAATCGATTATATTGAAAATTTGATGGCTGTCAATTTCCTTTGACAATTAGTATATATAAACGCTTCTTACCCTCATTTTACAAATATTTTGCAGAATACAAACATTTCTTCATTTCTATAGCGTTTTTGATCTCTGGGCTTATGAGTATTTTAATTGTATTTTTAACGTATTCTCCATACTTTACCATTAACCGACTAAAAAACAAGGTTCTCAAGTCGACGCGTATATATATTTTTTTATGTTAACCACGCAAAAATTTTTGGACAGAGTTGTCCAATTTTGACAATTTTTTTTTATTGGGTAGGGTATACCTCGAAGTTGGTCCCATATCAATCTGGAAAAAAAATCCTATCCCAACGAGGGGAAAATCGGGTGGATTTATAGTTTACTTGCAAATTTTGATGCTGAGTTGTATTAATCAAAAATTATGCATGTACTAATTATTACAAAAAATTATAAATGAAAATATTTTTAGCAAAAAAAATTAAACCGCCGACAAAACTGAAGAGTAAAAAATAATAAACGTTTTTTATTTAACCTTAATAACTAACAATGGGACCTTGGAAGTTTTTTTTTGGGATCAGATTGTGTTTAATTATTGAACACTATGGAGTGTTCTCCCCTTTCAATAATAGCATGCAACGCTAAATCGTTTCAGAGAAAATAACTTTTCTCTGAATGGGCCTTCAGGATCCGATTCAATCACAAATTTGTTTTTAATGGAAAATATATATATATATATATATATATATATATATATATATATATATATATATATATATATATATCAACTGTAAAAAAAAAATTAAAATAAGTCGTGACCGCGGACACCGAACTCCTGTTCCGAACGCAGCTCCACTACTAACCAGCCTATCTCGCCGGTTGCCATTTAAATACCTTATTGGTATATAAAGAGTTTGGAGCTGAAACGAAAATTTCTCCGAAACGATTGAACGTTGCATGTTATTATGGAAAAGGGAGAACAACTTGTAAGGCTACAATAATTAAACGCAATCTCATTCCAAAATAAAAATATCAAGATCGTGCCCTGCTCTTGTAAGTTATTAAACTAATGTAAGTATAAAAAAATTTATACCTAAGTATAAATTTTTGAGTTTTTTTGGGTAATTATTTTGAGTTTTTAATTAACCGTAATAACTAAGTTCTTAAACTAATGTCAGTATACCTAAGTAATTTTGAGTCAGCGCCAAACAGGCAAATTAATTAATTAAAGCGTGATATGCGGCAGCTAACTCACAATTATTAAGGTATATTTACATCACTTTAAGAACTGACTGATTAAGGTTAAATCAAAACTCAAAATTATTATGTTGATTCTGTCTTTAGTTTCCTTAGCGACGTTACATACATTTATCAATAAGATATTCCGAAATAAATTACTCAGAAAGAAGTATTGTATATAAAATTTTATCAAACAAATTTTTTTTTAATAGACATACAGTTATGAAATCAACAAATATCCAGATTCTAAGCCTTTTTCTAAAAAAAAAAGGTCACTCAGGTATACAATCTTTCACGTGCCATGTGTGAATAATGTACATTCACACATGAGCACTTACAAAAGGCTCAATCCTCTTTTAAACATTTTGATACAATAACAAAACTTAACAAACAACAACGAAAATTAACTTCCTGCCTTTCATAAAAATATAGATTGATTTATAATTAAAAGTATTTATAAAAGTTTCTGAAATATTATTTTATTATGTAAGTAAACATCTGTTGGAATAAAGTTATGGCTAGGGTTGTCATCTACATACCTAAAGTATATTGTTTGTTATGGTTTAGCCAAACAAATCAAGAAAGCAAATATCATGGTGGTAATTATGTTCATTAACTTATATATGAAATATGTCAGAGTATATTAATTAAAGTTTGTTACGCTGGAAATATTCACAGCACTAAAAAAATTTTAGTATTCATAGAATCACTTAATTAGTACATTTTCGACTGTTCTTCATCAAGATAATTTAAAAACCAAAAGAGATAGCAGGCTGAAATTTTGGTAGCGTATGCTAGACCTAAAATGTGTGTTTAAGTTCATGTTTGAGCAAAATCGGTGCTTTGGGTCCATTAGATCCATGACCTAATTTTTAAACCAGAGATAGAAGAGAAATTGAAAATAAATTTTTAGTTTTTTAACAACTGTTGTTCAAAACATCCACCATAATTTCAGCTCAAATTTTGCTAATACAAATATTATTATTTTGTATTTTTTTATTTTTATTATATTTGTATTTTTTTATTATTATTTCGCTTAATGTAAAATGCCAAGATTAAAAAACCAATTACTTATTTATTAAAAAATAAGTACCTTCCATTTACACAAAAATTAAAAGAACTTTTCGTTTACAAAAACAAAATATTTTATTCCTGTTAGATGGTTGAATACAAATTAACTCCAAACCCGTGGTTTGGGTTTACTTAATAGTAAAAAACTTCATAGGTTTCGTCACAGGTTACAAGTTTAACTTAATAGTAAAGAAACCGAAAATCCGTACAAACTCGACCTCCGAAATCACATGAGTAGTTTAATCACAGGTTGAACGTTAGGGCCAAAAAAACCACAAGCTCATGCAAACTCTATCCCATAAATCACAGATTGTAATAACAAGAATAAATGTTATGTATAACGAGAAAGTACATTTGTAATAATGAAAAAGTGTCAGTTTTAGAAAAAAATTAGATAAGTGTGTACTAAGCGTTTTGAATATTAAAATTTAAGTGTCGATATTTTCCAAACAAGGCGAAAACTCGAAAATTGGTATTCATCATTCTGGTTTTATTTTCACTATTTTAACCAAAATTCATCACCAAACCGAGGCATCACGTAATCTCCCCTATTTACCCACCTGGATTTTTACCAAAACAAAAAACGTAGTAGATTTTATTAAGAAATTTCGTTGCTCATAAATAACCAAGCATTTCTTATCAGTTATTTTTTTAATTGCATATTTTAGAAATAATTAGTTTTTTTTCAAATAGAATTTTGACCATAATCTATTATATATATTTAATAGGGCGTTAAGTATTACACACGTATACTATAAAAAATCTATATTAAATATTGCAATTCGATATCTTGAAGAACACTCAATTTTGTGTGAGGTTTAAGAATTTCTTTTTTTTTCCATTTCGATTTAATTTAGCCACAAAAATAGTGTAATAAATTAATGTTTTGCTTTCCAATTGAATTACAATCATCTTCAGTAGTAAAAAAACGTACGAATTAAGATAATCAATTAGTCGAATTTATATAAGCATAATGTAATTGTCAATAATTATCCAATTTTATTAATAAATATATTTAAACAAATAGTGAACTAAACAAATTATCCAAACGCTAATCCGCTCGACCAACTGAGCTGCCCATAATAGTAGTCAATGTAACTTAAAGACCTTGTTATATAATAATATATGTGAATAAGGTGAATTTGGGCGCAAAAGACACCAGTTGTTCGTAAAGTATAAAAAACTTTTTTTTATACTTTATATGGTCGAAAACTTGGCTTAACGTTGCAGGACACCAAATTGATCGATTTTGCTCATTCACGAACATAAACACACTTGTCTAGAATACGTCATCAAAATTTGAGCTGGCTGTTTCTTTTCGTATCCGGTTGATTTTTTTCAGGATAAACAAACGAATAATGACTAATTTTTTTCATGGCAGAAAAACCAACAAAAAATGACTATATAAATTCATGTTTTTTTTTTTTTAATTTTCTAGCGGTACAATCTTTAGATTAAACCTAATATACCTAATTATGTATTCATAAATATGTCCAGTATAAAATAGTATTAAGGGAAATACAAAACATCAAAAATCTATTACCTACAACCATGACCTTAAAAACATAGTCAAGGACGTTTGATTTCAAATCAAGATTATAAATAACATTAAATAAAAAAGAACATCTCTTTCTTGCCTTTAAAAGCAGATGTATTGGAGGGCTTATAGTAGGCTTCTTCTTCTCCTGATGACACAAACAGGAACGAATCCAAGGCATTGTACTTCAATTATCAAAAAACACACTTTTATAACTCAAAAAAAAAAAAAATAAAAATAAATTTTCACAATAATTTTTCACAACAATACTTATATAAACAAACTTATGCCACCATATAATTTTTTCAAAAACACATTAAAATAACTAAAACTAAGTATATGATTAAAAAAAAAAAAAAGCTTAAACACCACTATAAAAACTGTCTAAAAACAAAGCGCGCACAAAACAACAATAATTAATATTTATATATTTTAAAAAATTATATTCGACATAATACTATTTATATTCGTTAATGTTCGATTGTTGATAGTACGTTTTTAGTCCCTAGATGGTAGTACATTTCACTGCGCTGTTTTAAACGCAACTGTCAATGTGTAATCTGTTACGAAATACGGAACATATAAAATGTATACAACAAAAACGTAAGCTATCATAGTGTGCGCGCCTTGTTTTATCTCATATTATACAACGCGCTATAGCGTCGTATGTATATTTTATTCATTTTTGTTATTGTTATTATCATTAAAAATTTACCCGGTAGCGGTTAGAAGAAAAAAATTGATCATGTTCAACTCAAAATTAATCTAATGGTCTGCGAACCAGCAAGGTCCACCGTCCACACGACGAACTTCCCAGTGAGGGACATAAAAAAACAATAATTTACTTATTATTACGAGTATGGATATTTTTTGTCTTTTTTTATAGTTTGTTTATCCCCAAACAAAAATAATAAGACAAACTTTGCTGAAATTTTGTTTTAAGTTACGTAATTACGCGTCCAATAGAAATGTGGTTCCATATCGATAGCATTATTTGTTTTCGAGATAATCGAGAAGAAACATAGCGAACGCACATAAATACATACATACACATAGATATCTGTCTAAAAACGTTGAATTTGGATACGAGTGTTTATGAATCGTAAATGATGACCAAATTCCGGATTCACAAAATCGGCTCTATTACAAGAACTTCCCACTAAGAAGTAAAAAATTTAAAATTTTACAAAAAAAAAAATTAATCTGCCTGAGATAAAAACTTAATTAATAACAAAAATAAATTGAACTAGTAAACTCGTTCGAAAATTTTTCCCAATTCTTAAATATTTGCCATAATATCGCGCTCGCTGCACGAAGCTTTCAATTAGAATCTATATAAAAAAGAGCGGGCTTTCTAATAATGCTTCGTTTTATAATAGCTAGAATAACTTATGTGCGCTTGATTTTTAATATGACTGTAAAAATAGTAAACAATTATTTAAAATAAGTAATATCTACATTATATACAAAAAAATATACCTAATAAAAATATACTTATAAAGTGTAATTTAACTAATTGTTTCTTATAGAAATTTTCCACTGACTTGAATAAGCTAATTTATTTACACACACTTTTTCAATTTTTCTTCTGATTATTTATTTTTTCAAAGAATTATTACGTCTGATTTGAATTGTGTGCAATTAGTATATTATAATTCTGGTGGAAGAGCTAGGTAAACTGAATTTTGTTCTTAAAGGATATATTTAATTCAGTTACTTGCGCTCCCACCAAAATGAAGAATTTTATAAAAACAATAGAGTTGATAATCTTCGCCAAGTTATGAGCTGTTATGTCCTGATTTTAACCATACATCAACCGACCATGTAAAACTAAACGTAATTTTCTATTTCAAAAAAACTGCATTTTAATTCAGCCAATGCAACAGCTATAATTGACGCAACAGTTAACAGACCAAGGTCGATAATTTTTGAAACCAAAAAATTAAATATAGTGGAATGAAACCCATAGGAAACGGAAGAGAATATAACGTAAATAAAGGGAAGTGGAAAGCGGTGAGTTTTTAAGGGTAAAACACGGTTTCCTACAAGCTTCATGGAAAAAAGTTAAATGGCAAAGTTGTAGGCAATAAAAAAATCTTCAACTTTTGTATTTACACTTTTTTCAAGAAATTTGGTAAAAACTTTATGATCCAAATGCACTGTAATATTTTTTATTTAAAATATTTATTTTTCACTTTATTTTGAATAAATATCGAAAAAGCACCCTAATTTTCAATCCAACAAATTTTGAGGTTATTTGAATAAAATGTAAATACAAATCTTTTTATTACCTACAACTTTATTATTTAACTTTTTCCGATAGGACTTGTAGTTTTACCGAAAATCGAGATAAACCGTGTTTTACCCTTAAAAACACTCACCCCTTCCACTTCCCGACCCGTAAATTATATTGTCTTTCATTTTTGTTATATTCTCTTCCATTTCCAATGTGTTACATCCTACTATAATTATTTTTCACTTTTTACCATTTTTAAAGGCGCCTACCCTGGTCTATAATTGAAGAATGAATTTATAATTCACAATAAGTATTTCAAATATTGTGCCACAAGTTGCCAATCACTTCAATATACAAAAGTATACTTACAATGAGAATCTATTAACATTGTTTTCGAATCAAGCTGTTTGTATAACTCGATAATGTAAAATAGTTTTAAATTCATAAACCATAAGTCAAATGGATATTTAATTTGATAAGCCTACTTCAACAATGAGGTCGACTCACCTGTTCGCTCCTACCACAATTACATAAATTTATTTTCTTTTGATTTATTCTTTTCTTATCGATTTATTATACATAAAACTACATTTTACAAGAAAAAAATGGAAAGTAATGTTAATTGTTTAATTTAGTTTTTGAATTTTATTATGGTATTGAGTCTTGTTTCACAAGTTTTTAGTAAACGTTTGGTATCCAATTAAAGGTTTTAACGGCTACTGTAAAAATTTAAATTATTTTTTTCGCTATCTGTTTATTTAGAGTACATAATTGACAGAAATATATGTGTTGTTGCTTTCAAATTGCATTCGAAATTCTACATTTGTAATATTTCTGTACGTTAGATAATTTTTTACTTAATTGTGTACTTAAAAATTTTTCATTTTAATACTTATGCATTTTTTTTTTTTTAATCAAATTTGTATTTAAAACTAAAAACCAGATGTGTATGAATATTTGATGAAAGTGATGAGACAAAAAACCAATTTATGTTTTAAAACACGTGCACCATATTACTTTTAAATAATTTTCAAAAACACAAACATACAACCATTTATTCTTCACAGAAAAATATTGTAAATAAATGAAGCTAATAACTAAAAGACTTAATTATTTATGTACTCTGAATATCCAAGTGCAATATTGTAATGTTTTGTAATTAACATTGTTGAATCCAAGTGGTTTATGAAAAACTATTTCAAATAAAAGTTGTGTGTGTTGTATGAGCTAGCTTGATGGCAAACAAATTACTAGATACTAGTAGTGGAAGCAATATATATGCCTGGCAAGTAGGCTTTACTTTTTTACTTTCTCCTTTGGTTTATTTGCCCATCGCAACAGTTTTGCGATTTTAATTTGCTCAGGTTGTTGGTTCAAGCCGATATTTAGTATAATAGTAACAATATCGAAAATTTTAAATTTTCAGATTAAATAGAATGGAAAATTACTTCAATTTAGCATAAACGTAAATAGATTAGAAACCTAACAGTAAAAACCCAAGAAGCTGCTAGAGATGGAAACGTGAAAAACCTCTACAAAATAACAAAACAGTCAAACAAAAAAATTAAGCATCAGAAACCAACAAGAATCAAAAAAGGAAACTTCCTAGTGGTAAAAAAAATAACTAAATAGATGGTGAGAACACTTTCAAGAGGTCTTAAACCAACATAGAAGCATCATAGAAGACTCTCCACACGAACCACCTGAAACACTTGCTACTGAAGCTCCAAATGAAAAAACAACTGCAGAAATAATCAAAACCATCAACGAATTAAAAAATGAAAAATCCCTTGAAATTAACAACCTTCCTCCTCCAAGAAAGGAGGCCTAAGAAGAATGTAAAAATTGGAGAGTAATCAGACTGCTACCCATTGCTAGTAAAATTTTGATGCGAGTTATTTTAAACCGAATAAAAGGCGCTGTTAATCAAAAACTGCGTAGAAAACAAGCTGGGTTCCAAAAAAATTTGCTCCTGTGTGGATCTTATAAGCACTTTAGGATCATCTTATAACAGACCAAGAAACTTATGATGATTATGAATGTCATGTGCTGATACTCACTAACTCGTTTCCCGTTAAACCACGTGTAAAACAAGGCTATTTGCTATCACTTATCATGTTATTGATGGTTCTGGGCAGAGATATAAAAAAGCCAACGAAAACAAACGCAAGGGAATAAGGTAAAAAATGACCGACATACTCGAAGACATAGATTATACCGATGATATATGTCTTCTGTCGCACAACATCAACGATTTGAAATTCAAAATTAAAGATTTAAAAGAAGATGGGAGGAAAGTGAGGCTGAAGATCAACGTAGAGAAAACCAAAGAAATGAGAATTAACAATATCATAAACATCTTTTACATTCACTGGCCTGAAATGATCTCCAACTAAGAGCTATCAAACATATGCCAACAAACACCAGTGAATATTACTATAAAAAGACACTCATGGAGTGGAACACCCAAGGAAGGCACTAAATAGGCCGTTCTTGATACACCTGGTCAAAAACCATTGACAACGAAACAGCTGAAGAAAAGAAATCTTGGGGATAAATCAAGTCTATGGCGCAAAATCGAGTTCGACGCCGTTTTTTTGTTGAGGCCCTACTCCATCCTCGGAATCAATGAGTAAGTGATAATTTACCATAATTAATGTATAAGCTTTCGAGAAAGTCTTGTAATGTCTATTTCCTGAGTTCATTTATTAGCGCATTCCTCCTAACCAAAGATTATACAAATCTTCTATTTGAATTTGCTATTAAAAAGACAAGTTTATTGGTATAATCAGTGAATATCTAGGTCTTAATTAATTATAATTCTTATTTATTTTTAAGAATTTGTCCAAAAGTTATAATTTTATTTTTACTTTTACAGAAAAATTTTGGTTATATCGTTCACGAATTATTATTAACATTAATGTTTACCATTTTAGATGGCTCAACCTGTATTTATTCCTCCACGTGTATGTTGATTAAAAAGCAACAAAATTACAAATCCGACACTGTTTTTAACACTTTGTATCCAATCTGTGGAGATAAATTTATTAAAGCTACCGAACAATCAATTAATATTGAGTGCATTTATGTATTATTGTCTGATAAAAGATAATTGTTCTATGCAGTTCAGAGTATCAGAATCTTGTTTTGAAGAGATAAGAAATTATTTTAATTTATTACGGAAGTTCAAAATCAATTTGTTATAAAATTAAAATAATTTTTTTTATATACAATTAATATTTTATTACAGTCAATTGTTATAACTTTACGTAAGTACATTTATATAATTTCCATTTTGATATTTGACAAAAATACATTATAAATTTAAAAAAAAATCGAAATAGCTTTAAAAAGCATTTTAGGCATTTTTTAAAGTATTTAAAATTAATATTTAAATGCAACAATAAAAGATCTTCTCATAGCATTCCTCTTTGGTAACAATGCTCAATCGTTGAAAAATTATATAGTAAAACCCTACATTATCCACCATGCAAAACAACTAGCCGTATAGACTCATTCTTCTGGTTTTTTATTTTTATTACAGATGTCTCTATGGAAAAAAGCGATTGTAATGAATCTTTTTTGTTTTTTCTTTTTTTGCTTTATGATTTATTCTTATCCACAGATATATAATAGATCCAGCAAATAAAATTTAAAATGAGAGCGAAACTAAAAAATAGTTAATACAGATACTCAATGCTTCTAATTATTTAGATAATATTTCAAAAACACCTCCAATCGGTTTTCAATCTTTCTTTTCAATTCAAATTCTAGATGTCATTATATCAGTCACTTTGGTTTTTACCGACTGTTTTCAAATATCTTGCTTTTGTACAAGTTAGGTTATAATTTTGTGTTATCTTTAGTTGTCAAACTTAAAAAAAAAATTTAATTTCGAAATAATGTATTTACGAAATTTAAATAAACTTAATAACTTGCAAGTTAAAAATGTGTTTCGTTCAAGTATCTTTAAAAGGAATACTAGCGATGAAAATCAAAATACTAAAGATAAAAAATCTGAACTGGGATATTTCAAATCCAAGTATAAAATATTTAAGGAAAATGAATCAGATGTAGTTTTAGACGTAAACGAAGAACAACTTAGCTATCCTACAACAAAAGTAGTCGAAAATATTAAGTCTAAAGAGTCTATACATCAATTAAAACGTAAAATGAATATATTATGTCTAAAATAAGTTAACTCATTTAGAATTGTATTTATAGAACAGGTGGAATCCATGGTGTATTCGATATTGAGGATTTAATAGATGTACTACATGAAGAAAATGCACAAGATGTGTTTGTCTCCAAAGTACCATCAGAATTAAAATATGTTGATTATATTGTAGCTGTTAATGGTAAATCAAGTCGTCATATGGTTGCCTTAGCTGAATTTGTCAGAAAAGTATACAAATTGAAGAGAAATCCGTCTGATCGATTGCCAAAAATTGAAGGAAAAAGTTCTAATGAATGGATTGCTTTAGATTTAGGTATGGGTATTTAGCTATTTTAATATGAAATAAAAATTTTATCAGCACTACTTTTGTTTCATTGAAGATGGCTTTCCAATATGTTAAATTATCAATTTTAGATATGAATGATTTTTTGTAAAACTCCATAGTATTTCCTTAAGGCTTAACCTACATTTAATATATTGTAATGATTATTTAATTTATTAACAAATATAGTGCTTGTAAATATTTCGCACAATTACTATAAGATATAATAGACATATTT
>CM035591.1:120064101-120105944 GCA_020423425.1 Chrysopa pallens
CACATCCGATAATTTCGTTTTTTTATTTTATAATTTAACCTTACTGACGTAACGTAATTACTGATTTCCACCGATCACCAAAGTTAAGCAACATCAGACACAGTTAGTACTTGGATGGGTGACCCCATACGAATGATGTAATGTGTGTTGTAATTATGTATACACACTGTAGTTACTGAACAAGCTTAGTAGTTGAAAATAAATAAAAAAAATTTAATAATTTTATCATCGTTCAGTTTTGAAGGTTTTTTTTAATACCCTTATAATTTTTTTTATAAATCATTAAAAAATTAATCAAACAAGTAACTAGTTAGAAACCTGTTGTTCGAAGCATAATAGTGTGACTTATATAGATAGACCTCTAACTTTTTAGTCGACTCGTCCTTGGGATATTGTCGATGAGAAATTCAATCGCCATTAATGAGTGTCGAACTGAGCTGAATAGGCCTGGGAAGAGGGTAGATGGGATACTATCGGAAAGTAAGGAAATATACATATTATTATTTTCAATAATATTAGATAAATATAATTACAATTACTTACTATTCAAAATCTGAAGCTAGCCAATCAGCATTTTTTAAAAGAGGAAAAATTTCAACACAGTTATCAACAACTCGGTTGTAAAAGTTCCAATTCTCGTTACTGTTAGATCGAGTTATATCTTTAAGAAAATCAATGAATCCAACAGCTGTTGACCAAGTAAAGAACATATCTCTTCTTAATTTGCTTCAGTGCAGAAAATCCTACCTTAAATGTCAATTGCGTAAACAAAATTATAATCATTGCATATTAGTTGGATTGCGTAATGATGTTAATGTTATATTGTGACAAATACTCTGGCAGGTATCCACATCTTCCATGAAAACAAATGACGACCGTTATCTAAGACACGTTCGTTATGATCGTCTTGTTCATTCATATCTTGCTTGCTAGGTGAAATGAATTCATTCCAAAAAATTTAAGATACTTGACAAAATTTTTTTCTATTTTGATAACAATTTTCGATAGACATTTGCAATTGATTCGATGGTTTAAGGGGCATTATTAGGAATCTCCTTTTTGTTAAATTCATTCTGGTCTAGACAAGCGGAATCTTGCATTAAATGTTCGTCACAACTGAATTTTGTAAACATTTTAATTAAGACGCAAATAGAATAGAATTTCTATCTCAAGTGTGATACATTTTACATGAAAGTCATCAGCTAGGGGATACGTAAGATCACGGACCTGTGCAAGCTAAGCATCGGTTGGCAAACGTCATCTCGAATATACGCCTAATCCAACACTGTCAATAATTAACAGCCAACTTTCTGCAATACAATCAAACTTTTGGCTACAAGGGGCCAACAGTGTAAAAAAAAGGCAAATAACACCTACACGACCATACAATTGACTTTTACTGAATACAGTATTGAATCATCTTCTCTTAAATTATATTTGAATGTCCTTTGAATGTGGATATACACATTTAGTTGAAGTAAAACACAATTTGATAATACTTATATAAGATTGTTCTAATAAGGAAATGAAACATTATCACGTAGATAAACCACTATCTCAAATATCTGACAACGTACAATGAGTTAAGTAGGTTTAATAGTGTTACATTTAGCCATGAATCATTTTCGTGTTGAACCTTCATGTTTATACTTTCGATATATCCGCAATGATTGAAGCAATAAGAATATATGATTGATCTCCATAAACTTTAACAGCCTAAGGCTCCAGTTGAAACGCATTATAAAGTCCGATATTCACAAGATTGAATTTTATAAAATGTAATTCTTTGTAGAATAAAAATGAAAGTCCCCCAGTCTTTTTATTGCAGTAAATTTACAAAAATTTACGTCAGCCATATGTTGATAAAAAATCCGATATGGACACTCAACATAAAAAGGAATTGAGACAAAAAATGAGACCTTTATTTTCAATTTTCACGAAAATAATTAACCATATGTTATAAAATTTGGTATATGCACAATTTTGGCATTAAAACGGATGGCGAGTCAGAGAGATTTCCCCGAAAAAAAACTACTAAAGTAAAATACTAAATTTTATTTTATTATTAGAAATATTTTTTCGCGAGAAACTCTTTGTCGTTCGTATTCATGTCAACATTACGCATACCATATTTCATTGCATTTGGATAAGTATTTTTTGTGCGCGAAATTTAAAAATATGTAAATACACTATATTCTGGATTGTGATTATTATATTTATCGCATTTTCATGCCAACGCGTTATTCTAGAAAGTGAGAACGAATATAAAATAATAGTTGAGCCAGTGCAGTAAATTTATCAACGCAGATTCTTACAATGGCCCTTTTGTTATATTTTCTCTCACAGCACATCACCATATGCTGTGTCACAGTTAGCACATTCATCTATGTAGTTTCTGCCTCTTGCACAATTTATTTCTGGAATAGACTTAATTTGTTTATTTGCATATACCTAGTTTTGTTTGCAAAATTACATCAAAAACACAAACTAAAATGTTTACTAAACAGTATGGATTCCTATTCTCTACGTTTTAAATGTCGACAACATTGAAGATCTATTGCAACCTACCAGAGTTGGGTCTAGGAGTGGCAGTGGAAGCATATTTTCCCGTATCACAGCCAGCAGGCGGCACCTGCGGCTGAACACATTAGCACCTATGACCTAACACATATGATAGTCTTGTGGTTTGTGATCGAGGAAGGGGCGCTGGATGCAACTTTTACCATGGGTGACAGAAAGTGTAGATCTAGCCCTACAGATTAGAAAAATGGCAAATGATTCTACAAATTACTTACTGCTTTATGCCCTTGACAACTATCTCTGCAGAATTTCATGCAAAACTAATTTTAGTTTCATGTCGTGGCTTAATCATTTATTAGCCCGGCCCTCTGAAATTTATTTATCTACATATTGATTGGTCAAATTATGTTCTTACTTCGTATACTGTTTACGAATGTCACTTGAGTGTTTTTATTCTAAGATTTTTGAATGATATTTTAGTACAGCAACGTTACTATCATAAGATATAAGCACTACAGGATCAATAATTTAAGTGTGTTTAAAGTTTATAAGAAATACTCTAAACTAGATCTAGATCGGGATTTAAAAGTTATTTATGCAAATTTATTTATCTAAATGAATAATATTCACATAACCAACGAGATAATCTACTGAGTGAACCGTTTCAATAGATAATCGCTCTGGTGGAAATCGTTTTTCTGTAAAAATCAGTGATAGTTTGTCAAAACCTGTCATAAGAGTTTTATTTTACAGGCTCATGGTCAACTAAAGCCATAGAAAAAGAAAAACATAGAGTATAAATAGCGTAAGAAAAATTTTCCATCACTTATTTAGGACATTGCTATTTTTAATCTTGTCATCTTTGATTTTAAGGTTTTTATTGCTAATAGTTATTGGAAGTATTGCTTATTAGCCCCCTTGCCTGAGCAGAAAATCTGATGGTCATTGTGCATCTTCTTACTATCATAAAGTCTTATAACATAATTTGATAATACATCAGACAGCATCTTGTGAAGGCACACACCATCGGATATTTGCATACTCAGGCCGACTCGTAAACAATTTTAAGATATTCTGATGATACTTCGGATACTTTTAGGCAGTTTCGTGTGAAACTATTGTCAGAAATCCTAATGGTACTTCAGAGAGCATCATATGTGCGTGCACTTCATCAGAACTCTCTTAAGAATTTCAGATCAGAAAATTTATAAGAGATTTTTATAGTGTACGGGGTTTAATGTAAAATATATGCTAACATGATATGATATTTACAAAACGGGTACCCTTAAGAGAATTGTTCAATTTATCTCTTTATTCGCGACTTCTTACCAAAACGTAAACTCCAAATTTATTGTTTCATCTTACTGTCACAATATACATCCAATTGCATATTTGGATCTGAAGTTATTGTTTAATAATCATTAAAAATTAGCATGGTCATTCAAAAATCCAGATAAAACACAGAGAGAAATACTATGTTGTGACGTCACTAACTAGTATCTTCATATAAATCAAATGTGAAACATCGATAGCTTTTAACTTTGTTTTTGAATCAATTTAGTTTTCAAATTTTGCATTAATATTGAGTCAAGTTTTACATTTTGATGTGGAATATGCAAATTTAGAATCACTCAAATACCCTAAGCATATTGCTTATAATATTTATTTATAACGCTTTTCAAAGACTACAGTAATATAAACAATAATAATCAAAATTACATTAATGATTACATGTTTATTGTTATGATTGAATAATAAGTGTCAACAATGTAAATTACAATATGTAATCTATACGTATTATCTATCACTGGGCATTCCATTAAGTAAATCACATAGTAGGTATGTTAATAAACTAAAATGTAGCAAAATAAGTTGAATATTTTTATAATTCACCTTGAGATCTTTTGTGATATTAATTACAATGATACCTACTTGTTACTTAATAAAAAAAAATTAAAAATTTTTATTATAATTTATATAAATCTATCCTTACGTTATTTTTTAAACTTAAGAAGTCTATGATCAATTGTGTGGTGATAGGACTGAACATATCATTTCTTCTGGAATAAAAATAATGGAATTAAACTTTTTAATTAAATTAAGTTTCTCTATACAAAATTCCTACCATTGCCTATTTATTAAGTGTTCCAAAATCAACTGCTCTCATTTTTAGTGTAGATACATGCTATTAGCTTGAGTTACAAAAAATGGAAAAACATATTTTTCATAATATTAGCTACTTTCTTAGATCACATAACATGTTACCATAAAATGTAAACACGTAATAAATTTTCTGACACTGTGTTTTTGAAAGAGACTGAATAGATCTGTAATAAGAGACAATATTCAATATATTTAAAAAAAAATTTATTCAAATATTATGAAATTAGATATGCGGACATAAAAATGGAGGGCATGTAGAAGAGTTTTTCGCGAAGAGTTTTTCTCGGTAACTCTTAGACGTACCTTTCGGTTTCTTGTCAAGATTGTGCATACCAAATCTCATAACATTTGGATCCGTATTTTTTGAGTTATTTTTGCACGAAAATTGAAAAAATACGATGTATATTACATTAGAGATTGTCTTTTTATAGAGGTCCACATCGAAAACATTGAGTATGTAATGAATCATCTAAAATGCATGACGTAGAAGAAAGTTTGCTGTAGGTTAAAGCACTTTGGTCCTTGTAGTAAATTCCAAAAGTAAAATCAATAATAAAAATAGGTCGATATCTTAGTGGTCGAAATGTGATTGTGATTTGTGATATCACTAATACGACTAATTAATCCGGTCTATTTAAGCCTAAAATCAGGAGGAAGGTTACATAAATTCCCATAAAGCTGAATATTGGCATAGTTGTTCAAAACATCATTATAAAGAAAATCTCAAAAGTCCTCATCGTTCCGAGGTGTGCTAAAAATTTGGCACGGGGTCAAAGGTCAAAAAAATGAGCGATTTTTAGCGAAACGGTGAGTTTTTTCGCAAAATTACCCCAGTACAAAATTGTAGATCACGAAATTCTCTACAAAAAATATATCAATAATTTTTTTCCTAAAAGCCACCATTTTGGAGATATAACGTTCCGAAAAGTTGGATCAGTCGTAATCCCTCTATTTTGCACACGTACGCCACATATGAAAGTCACTAAAGGTGTAATAGAACTAAAATAAGTTCGCTATTATTTATTGTAACTTGCTTATGTAAAATATAAGTTAAACTACGAGAATCTCAGGTATAATGAAACCCCGTTCCTAAATTTGTACGTCAGTATAACCTTGGGATAACATCTGTCTTTTATTCTATTGTCCGTCAATATGTACGTCGACATTTTGGTTCCAGAGTTACTGTCGTATTTGACGGATATGATGATTATACGAGAAATATTAAAGCAGCAGAGCAACGCCGTCGAAATGCTGCTTCATCAACTTCTTCTGATATTATATTCGATGAATCAATGACAGTTCCTACCAGTCAACAGAAATTCTTTGCAAATAATCACAATAAATCTAGGTTTATTTCGATGTTGAAAGCAAAATTTACTGCTGAGAATATATCCGTTGAACAAGCTAATGATGATGCTGATGTATTGATTATTGAAACAGCGATAAAGAAATTCAGTGTGACAAATACAACTGTTGTTGTTGGTGAGGATGTTGATTTACTCGTCTTGCTTACTGCTCGAACTCCAACTGAAAAAATTATTTATTTTTTTAAACCCGGAAAAGCCCAAAATCAATCGGAAATATATTCATCAAACAGTTTATCCAATTTTCCTAAATGTCAAAATCATGTATTGTTTCTACACGCAATAACTGGCTGCGATACGACATCTGCTTTTTACAGGAGAGGAAAAACAACAGTTTTCAAAATGTTTGAAAAAAAAGATTTACTACAATGTGCTGAAGTTTTTAAAAATAGTAATTCAACTCAACAACATGTTATCACCAACGGAGTTCAATTTCTTCTTGCTATGTACGGAGCCCCCAAAAAAACCACTTGCTTAGATAAGTTGCGATACACATCTTTCGTGAAAAATACGCGTAATAAAAAACAAGTCAACTTAGCTTCTCTTCCTCCAACCTCAGTAGCTGCTCATCAACATCTGTTTCGGGTATATTACCAAGTTCAAGTGTGGCTTGGTAATCAGCTGGACCCTAAAGACTGGGGTTGGAAGTTGATCGACAATACACTAGAGCCAGTTCAAACTTTACTTCCACCAGCACCTGAGAAACTTCTCAACACAATATTTTGCAACTGCAAGAAAGGGTGTAGTGCAAAATGTGGTTGCAGAAAAGTTGGACTGTTTTGTTCCCTGGCATGCACACACTGTCAAGGCCGATCATGCTCGAATGTTGAGTCACCAACTCTTGAAGATTCGTTTGATACCGATCAGGAATCGCTATTGGGGCAGTTTACGTGTGAAATAGAACAAGAAGAAGAAGAAGAACAAGAGGATGAACAGGAAGAAGAAGGAGAAGAAGATCAAGAAGAAGAAGAAACAGAAATCTTGGACAGTTATGAATCAGACGACTAACTTTTTATTTTAAGTATTTTATTTAATTACACCGCCGTTGTTTTTGCCCACTATAATATATAATATTATTTTGCAATAGTTTTAAAACATATAAAATCTCAGCAGACCCGTGGAATAGGCCTACTGGGGAAACCACGTTAAAAAAAACGCGCTTTGTACACTACCTCATAGGTGGCGTGGAAACGTGTGCAAAATAGAGGGATTACGACTGATCCAACTTTTCGGAACGTTATATCTCCAAAATGGTGGCTTTTAGGAAAAAAATTATTGATATATTTTTTGTAGAGAATTTTGTGATCTACAATTTTGTACTGGGGTAATTTTGCGAAAAAACTCACCGTTTCGCTAAAAAGCGCAAAAAACTCATTTTTTTGACCTTTGACCCCGTGCCAAATTTTTAGCACACCTCGGAACGATGAGGACTTTTGAGATTTTCTTTATAATGATGTTTTGAACAACTATGCCAATATTCAGCTTTATGGGAATTTATGTAAACTTGAATGTGTAAATAGACCGGACTAAATATTTGATTTTAATATTAAAGAATTTGAATAATAAATTTGGATTTATTATTTATTTTTAAGGGATATAACAGTATTTTATTGCTGCCATTACTTATAAATTCATATACGTTATGTCACTTTATAATGCAAAAGATCTATTTAAGACCCGCTGAAATAAGAAATAGATTCAGATATTTTTTCTTGCGGATATTCGCGGATACGGATACGGATATCCGACATATCTCTGCGCAGTATAAACTAACGTACACATAGATATATATATATATATATATATATATATATATATATATATATATATATATATATATATATATATATATATATATATATATATATATATATATATATATATATATATATATATATATCATATCCATTATCAAGCGAGTATCTACAAAGATTTTTAAACAACAAACTGAACGTTTTCTCTTACAGTTTTTTTTGTAGATATCATATTGGCTAGGCCAGGAAAACTAGATTTAATCTTCCCTATCTCAGGCAATGATTTCAAGTATTCATATGTGACTTTTTTTGTTTTTTAAAGCTCAAAAAGGAAGTGGATCTGTTGTAGTTAGAGCATTGCAGTCTCTTGCAGTCTGCAAGAGACTTATTTATATTTATATTCAATGAGGCTATTAGTCAGAGTCTTTTCATTAGAATTTCATACAAGCATGTGTTACGAAACTGGTATCATTAAAATTTCATACGAAAGTGCTTCTCAAAATTGTGTTGTTTGACAGTTCTGAAAAAACATACCTATTTTGTTAAAAATAGAATAGGAATATTCCATAGAAAATATAACGTATAGGAGATAAAAACAGTTTTCGGAACCATATTGTCGTTAATCTGCTAAGCGCCATTTTGTCAAGTTTACAGGCCGAAGAAAAAACTGAATTTGTATTAACTATGTAATCAAAATTCCAAACATCCCGTTCGTTAGCTTAATTTTACTAAATATTTTAAAAGTATAACCAGTATTTATACTCGTATTAAAAAAATCAGGAAAATAATGTAAATAGCGGGGACTTTGGGTGATTTTATACTTCCTCCAATAAAATAATATGATGCGTACAACTGCCAAGTCCTTGATATTCAGATTGAGAATTGAAAATTTGGTTAAAAACATTAGTCTTATGCATTAAATGAACAGATCAAACAAAATAATTCATGATAAGGAAATAATATTATTTATAATTGTTTACATGCTCAAATATTTCGTTAAATCACGAAAAAATTTCACGAGCATACCAATATGTGGGTTGGAGAACAACATCAGTGTAAAATTGAGGATTTAGCAGTATTTCGTTGTAATGCATTTTTAATTTTTTCGTGCATACCATTTGTCGTTTTTCTTATACCAAACGGTACATAATACCAGTGACATTCTGGTCTGTACAAAAACCCATTTGGACGTAGCAGGTTAGAGAATCAGGCCAATGATATCTTGATTTCATTTCGATAGTTATTTTTTCAAAGCTTTGCTATAATATGTAAAAGAAATTAAATGACAGTCGATTTTCACAAAACACAATGTAATACAGTTTCATTACCAATCTGTGGTCGTCCATTCATTAAAGTCAATACAAAAGCGAGGTAGATATTAAGAGCATTTTTTCGAACATATACTGTTTTGTATGTCAATTACAACACACACACATATACACATAATATCAACTAAACTGTACAACAATAACAATTACAAGTTGACTATAACAATTGACTTGACTCAATTATTTTGTCAAATACCATGTGTAATTGACATAATATTGAATATATGAGGGTATGTTCAATTTGATCTAAAATTTGTAACGCTAGTAAATATTGAAAACACTAACACGCGATGTACACCGGAGAAACTTGTTTCGTGAAATTGGTTCTTTGTAATGAGTTGCAAGAAAACCGTTTCATTGGAACGTGTACACAGAAGCAACAGTTTTCTATGAGTTTCGTGATGAACTCTGGCGATGATGTGCTTGTGTTGTGGTGGTGGCTAAGAAATATGAAAAAAAACGCAAGCACTGGGTTCATCTGTTTATCAGAGATCGGTAACACAGTTGTTTTGCTGTAGCTAGGGATCTAAGCAGAGATTCTGATAAATTTTTGAATTTTTTTCAGCTGTTGAAGCCACTTTTTGTTAGCTAGTCCAAGTGTATTTTATAATAAAATAAACTACACTTGGACTGATGACACGTGAAATTGTAGCAAAGCGGCTTAACGAATTTCTAGAAACCACGTTTTCTGAAATTAATGAAAATAAAGTTTCATGAAACGCTATGTGCACCAACTTGTGTAAATCTTATCTATCGGTTGCAAGCAACTTAAGTTTCATGTTTTACAAAACCAGTTTCATGAAACAAGTTTTTTCAGTGTGCACCGCACGTTACAGAACTTTAGTGTAGGTATTCATAGAATCCCCTCTTTCTATCATTTTTATCTGTCTTTTCTAGACCTAATACCGTGAATGCTCAAAATTAGTTAATTTCCCTGTTAAAAACTCTTTAAATCTCCCTTAAGTGTTTGCATTGAAGCATTCCCATCCTTTTACAAAGCTCGTTTTTATCATGATATATATAATTGTCGTTTCATCCCGAGTCTATAAAATTTCACAAAAATTTTAATCACTGTTGTACTATCTGGTCTTATATATGTGTTTCGAAACGTTGATGTTGTTACTGAGCAGTAAGATATGATGTCATCAAATATGATATTTAACATTGCTACAATAGGTACAATATTAATGACATTCATCTTACTATTGTCTACCCATAGCGTCATGTTTTGAAACACATACAAAATCTATACTTAAAAGCATATTATTAGGCTTATTTTTTCCATTTGTTTGCAGCTTTTGGCTGTAAATACAATTTATTTTTCTAAAGTCAAAGTTTAATGTTTTATTACCATGGAAATAAATATAAAATTTTTGAAATAATAAAGAATGATGAACCACCAACCACAAAATGTACTTTTTAACAAAAATAAAATTTGTTGGCATTTAAAACATTTCAAATTGTGTAGTATAAACTAAAGTAGGTACTTACATTATCTCGGTTTATAACATTTACACAGGGTATATAAACAGAATAAATAGGTATTATGTTTATAATATACTGTAGAATCACTTGTTGGTTGAGGATGTTCTCATATTATGAATGAAATCATTAATATCCGGTGTCCCTCCCACAGTAGCCTTGTCCACTCCTGCATTTGTGTATTATTTTACAAACCTTTTTTTTTTTAAGTTTACTTACTGGATTCAGCTGGAATGGACATTCGAATTTATGTCTATATTACACTTTTATATAGATGTGATACTGGCTGTTTTGATTTATTTAAAAAGCAAAATTACCGATATCTGGTAGCAATCGGGCTGGAGTTTTGAAAGCTTAACAATTTTACCATAGATTTAGGTAGTGCGAATTTAACAGCACACATTATCATAGTTTTAGATACCAATATAAGAATTATATAGGTACTTTAAGTAAATTTTTTTGAATCTCTCATCGAATTAATTTGACATAATGCTATTTTTAACACGCTTTTATTAGCTTCACTCGTATGTTTGTTTGTTTGTCTGTAGGTAACTCTCTGAAGTTGGCTGCAGAACGCATCTGAACGGATCCTTTGCATGAGAGTAATAAAGATAGAGCGTGTTTTTTTAGTTTTTTTAAACTATTTTATTATTTTTTATTAAACATAGAATTAATTCGTCCACACAAGTTGCGACCTGTAACATCTACACGATCCTAGTAGAAATTGTTTTGTATATTAGCTTTATTATAATCGACATTTATAAAATATGTTCAAGTATATTTGTTTTAGTATAAAGTTTGTAACGCCAGAAAATATTGACCGCACTAACAAAATTTTGGTATAGATGATATTAGAAATACGTAATTACTACATTTCCGTTTGCCCATCCATTTATCTGAATGTCTGTCTGTCCATCATCGACGGACTGAAAACGAAAAAAGAAATCGAGCGAAAATTTAGGTAGCGTATTCTAGGCTTAAAAAGTGAGTGTAATATCGTAAAGTCCAATAGGTCCATTGGATCCATAACCCAACTTTTAAACCATTAAAAAAAAATTCAAATACAATATTTGTTTTTAAAAATAAACTACTTTTGTTTGAAATATTTTTTCGTAAACCGTTTAGATTCGCTACAATTTAAGCTCAAATTTAGCTAATAAAACATAATATAATTAAAATACATATTTTTATAAATGTATTTATAACTTTATGGAGTAAGTACTGAATGTATTTTATAAATACTAATGATTAAAAATAGTTAAAATATTGATACTCAACCGTATCTAAACAATTAACACTGATTAGTTTTTATCTTCAATTGTTTGTTTATATTGTACAGGAAAGGCTGAGTCAAATGAGATGTTAATAAACGAATAAAAAATTATAAAAAACTAATTTTTTGAAAAATCGTTCCAAGGTTTCTACATTTTGAAGAAACCGTGACGCTTTATTTTAGTCTGAATTATTGGCTACAAGGACTGATTTACACTTTTTCTCGTCCGGGGCAATTCTTAAAATTTAAATTATTTTTTATTTGTTCCTCAGTCGGGAGGCAGCCAATTGCGGGCGCCACTAGCACCCTTTACTAGCTAGCAGCGGGGGCTGTTTGCCACCGCTCCCCATAGATCTTCAACTGTTTAACCAAAATTATTAACTTGTCTCAAATTATTTGTGTCATTCCTGACTATTTTTTGTTAAATTACCTTTGTGTAAACAATAAGTTTGTGATATAGTCGTTTGGATGAAATCATACGCACATCCCTGATTTAAACATTTAAGGAATTTAATTTGAATCTTTTCATATGAAATTGCCAAGGTCACTTTAAAATAACATACAAAACCCCTATATAAATATTCCTATATAAGTATTGAATTGTATTAAAACTTTTTTATGGGATTGAATTTGAATCTTTTCAAATGCGATGCCGTTCAACAAGTTTAATTTTAAGGTCATTTTAATACAAAACCCCTTCAAAAAATATCAAGAATATATTCTGAGTGTTCTTATTGGAGAATTCTGATGTGTAAAAATTTCCTTAATAATTAGCAAATTATAAATAGCAAAAATTTTAGATTTTTTGGATAAATTAAAAAGTAAAAAATAAATTTTTATGATATTTTATATACAGGACTTTTGGTTTTAGCAAAAATGGCATCTGGAAGTTTTTTAAAACACATTCTACATCATTTATGCTTATTTTTCTAAAGGCCAGTTATAGTATAATTAAAAAAAACAAAGCACAAAAACTAACTCCATCCAACTAAATAATACTGATATTGATACAGTAAAAGCCTCTTTACAAAAAATCTGAATCTTACAAAAACCTAAAGTAAAATTAAAAAATGTCTTATCATTTTCTTTTAGATAAGATTCTAAAGCACTCATTATAATGTGAAACCTATAGTCCTTTGAATATCTTAGAAAAAAGTTACGCTAAATCTTGCTTTACATTTGCAGGCATCAATATTTTAATCACTATTACGAGAACAGTTTCTTTCTTGATTTTTTCCTATCTCATTTCTTTTCTTATCTTTCTTGTTCGAAAGCCGTGTTCAATTTTTTCGCTTTTTCGTATACAGGATGTACCTATCACTGTTAATACTGAGACAAAGCGCTGATCATCTCACGAATCTATCTTAGTTAATAAATAATTTTTGTTCAACTTTTAGGATGTTTTATACAAGTAACATATCTAACACTTTTTTTGGCTGTATTTGTCGTTTCCTTAAATAAAAGTTTGAGAGTTATGCTAATGAAATCCTGTTCGATATAGAGCTTTATTTTAGTTATCCTCTTAGGGTGATACTTTTGCTTAGCCGAACATTTACTACGCCAGTTTATATACTTTTATATAAAAAATACTTTATAGCCACTGTTTGAACTTTGAGCCTGCATATCTAAAAAAACGTATAGTTTTTAGAATTTACGTGCTATTTAGAAAAACTATTACCTTACCGGTAATAATTTTCTTATCATGTAAAATGAATTATCCAAAAAAATTTCAAATACTAAAAAACTAAAAAATCTATAATTAATTATTAAATATTATCGAATGAAGTAACGAATTGGAACTGGTTGGAATTTTATGTACTACAGCAGGTAATTAGCGCCGAGTAACAGCGAATAGATAATTAAACTTAAAAATTTCATGGCATGGGCAATATGCTGGACAATAGTAATAAATCCACACTAGTTGCCTCGTGCGAACATTTCTTCGGCATTTTCTCTATTATAGAGCAGATCTAATTCTGATGTCAAAAAAATGAGCGGAGAATGCTTTTCAATAATAGTCCTCGTTATAATACCCATAGTTAGTTATCAATTAATGGCGTGCCACTTTGCCGTCGAAAAAGATTAATTAAAAAAAACTTTCCACCTAAATTATTTATAACATTTATTAATTTTGAGATACAAACAAATTTCTTTAAGGGGGATTTAAACATAATATTGAAACACCTTCCACTATGTAAAAGCTTTCAATCTTAACACAGAAAAAAACTAAAAAAATACTTAGCCAAATGTTTTGAAATTTAATTTGGTATGAGCAATATTAAAATGAAAACGAAGGGCTTGCCGAAGAGTTTTTCTCGAAGAAACATTTCGAAATAGAAAGTCGAATTTTGATTTTTACCTAAGAAATTTTTTTCGAGGAAAACTCTTTGACAAGACCTCCGTGCATTACGTGTAATTTAAGTCGACAGTTTGTTAGAAGCACACTCCATACTTAAAGGAATTGTTTCGAAGATTTTACCAAATATTATTACATTTAATTAAAATGTATGTATTATATAAATAAAAATAACCATTTACTTTCATAAAATATCTCTAATTTATAAAATATCATGAGAAATAATTCAAATCAAATGCTAGCTTAGATTGGCATTCATTGAAACTTTACCAAAACCCTAAAGTTAATAGAATAGAGCAACCCGAACAACCGAATATACACAATTAGATGATTTTTATCGAAAAATATATATATAATTTACATTCTTTAACTAAAACATTAGTTTTAAAACTTTTAGCGAAAAATCATGAAGCCTAAGCTTTAAAACGATACCTCAATCGTTAATTTTGATGATAGTATTAGAAGAGTTAGAGGGTAAAATAAAAATAACTCTGAGGAATTATATTTCCCAATTAAATTTGAAAAAGGCTCATAATTAGCCGTTAATTAATCGTTAATTAGTTGTAGAAAAAAATATGAATCGCTCTAACCATTACGGAGAAAATTTTTGTTTCCACAATTAATTATTAACGGGTAATTTTATGAGCATATTTTCAAAATAATTGGAATCAAAATACAAAGGTGTTTCGCTATGTTGATTGTCTTAGCAAAACACCAATTTTCGCCGTAATGGTTACGAAATAAATTTTTTTTCACAACTAATTAACGATTAAATAGGGACTAATTATGGTCTTACTTCGAATTTAATTGGGAAAAGTGGTTTCGCTAAGTAGACATACCATAAAATAACATAGTTTAAAAAAAATCTAAATAGAAGCACTGAAATGAACAGAGACTTCTTGTTCATACTTATATAAACTTATATGAAAACATTGAACAAAACTTAAAATAATTTAAAATGGACTGGACTTATCCTCTAAAAACATTTTGAATACATATATACTTATTCATTCATTCCATATACCGAATTAATATTAAGTATTATACTACTTATAATATAATAATAATGTACCTAAAAAAGGGGGAATTAATCGTTTGTCGTCATTTTACCTTCAAACGCCGTTAATCTATTTAGTATTGTAACGAATTATTACAATATATCACCACTAACTACTCTGTACTATACATACTCTAGTTTATGTTATTTAGTTGATGTAAACTTCGAATAGTTGCAAAAGCTATCCAAGCTTTTGTTTCGAACTTTCTTAAAAATAAAAAAAAAAACTTCTGTAGTAATTAATCTTAATTTAGTGCATAGTGGTTGGATTTTTTTTTTGGGTGTTTTTTTTTGTGTGCTTTTGAGTGAATTTAAAAAAAATGACGGGCAGTATAAAACCAGAAATTAAAGATAATTATTCATATTATGCGAGACCTGCAGAGATAAGTAATTGGGAATCGTTCAAAATATTTGTATGGAATCCAAAGGAGAAAAAGGTCTTGGGGCGAACAGGATCCAGTTGGTGTAAGTTTTATTATTTTTTTACAAAATAACAAAAATATTTCAGAATTATTTTGCATGTTTTTATTTATTTTTGTTTATTTTGTCTTATGCTTGCGTTATTTTTTTTTTTAAACAGAGAGTGAATCTCGGAACGATGTATGAGTTTTGTAAATTTTATGCACAAACAAAAAATAGTTGCGTTGGTAAATGGTAGCAAGCAGAGGAGCATAGAAAAAAATTTATATTTAAAATAAAAAATTTTTTATTTAGCCATTCATGAAACTTTAACTTGTATTAAATACTAGGTGTCCTGGGCACGCATTGCTGTGACAAAATCACAGAAAAAAATAATTTTCCCATTTTATCAAACAATATTACATACTTTGCATGAAAAATATGAAATAGATCAAGTAAACACGTTGTCCCATACAAACTTTGCTCCCATTTTTCCACCCCCTAAGGGGTAGAATTTCGGAAAATTCTTTCTTATCAGATGTCTTCGTCATACAATAGATATTATGAACAACCTATATTAGTTACTTCTAAGTTACTTCGATATCGTGGGTAATGGATTTTCACGAAAGTTTTTTTTTTCGATATATCACCTTCATATATATATCACCGATATATCACCGTCTATTATATATATTTAATACACATTGTGTACATTTCGATTCAAAATACCCTGTGTATACTTTACACAAAATATAAAGAAAATTTAACTGTATAAAATTTAAACAATTTGTTTAATCCGCTAGATTGACAAAGTTTGTATTTCTTTAGTCATATATTTAAAACGCAATTCGTAGATAATTGATTGATTTTGTTTTGTATTTTGGAAACTTCCGAGGGCAATTATTAAAAGAAATGTATAATGGTAGTTCTATATGTTTTTTTCTAATTTTAAGGTGGCCTTTTGTAGGAAATTTCAGAAAAACTTATGTGTCTTATTATACTGCGGTATAATAAGAGAGTTTTTTTAAAGTAAAATATTTTTAAAAGTATTCTCTTTTGTTGTATTTTTTGGACTTTTATGATAAACTTTGTAGAAAAGTTAATATTATCCTTAAAATCTACAAAATATACCTTAAAATATACAAAACATTTAAGTTAGGTTCGCCTTATTTGTCTCACGTCCTACCTTATAATTATTTAAAAGTATTTTAAAGTATAAAGGAAAAATAACAAAATCATTTTTATTAATTAATCAAAATTTTTATTAATTATTGTATATACTACAGCTGGGTCTCATCCCAATCCAATTTAAATAATCAACAATTTTGAAACCTAAATTTTCAAATAATCTCTCTGAAACTGTATTGCCAACTACAATAAAACTTAGACTATCAACATTAATGTCAGCAAGCCTCTTACATAAAGCTTTTGTAACTATCTTTGCATAGCCTCGACGCATATACATTTCATCTGTTTGTAGTATACCAAGTGCTCCATAATCGCTCATTAAAATCCATGCCATTAATGTCTTATCAGTTTTATCAAATAATCCAATTCCATTATTATTTTTGATTAATGCTTCAATGTATTCAATTGGACGATTAACATTAAATGGCCATGCTTTGTGAATTTTTGCAGCATGTTCCAATGATAATAAATCGATAAATGTATTGTTTGGAATTCTTAAAAATGTAAAATTTTAATTTTAGCAAAGATATTCGAGATAAAATCTTAACGAGGTTAGTGTTTTGAAAGAGACCTCAATTATAAATCTATGTAGTAAAAATGGAAATAAATTAGTACAGTCATGGTTGTCAGATTGCCTTATAATTTTCTCAAATTAGGCTCTTTTTTAGGATTCCGTACCCAAAAGGTAAAATTGGACCCTATTACCAAGACTCCGCTGCCTGTCATCCTGCATGTCCTTCTAGGTTCGATTACGATTACAAGGGCCCCTCGGTTTTTTGATGAATTTTGGCAAAACAAGCCAAAATAAGACGAAAATGACGAATACTAACTTTCTTGTTTTCGCCTATTTTTCGAGTTATCGAACTTTTTTTTCGAAAATATACTCCAAAATAACCAAATATTTTTTTTGTTTATTTCACAAAATAATCACAATTTAACACATTTCACAAGATTTAATTACAATTTGTTGTTACAATTAATAAAATTTCAGTCATTAACAACCAAAATTTCAATTTATTTAAACGAAATAAACATTTTTATTTTAATCACTCTTTTGGCATATTGACGCCATTTTATATACTTATATTTTACTGAAAAAAAGTAAAATTCTTTTGAATATTATAGCCAACATTAAAAAAAAAAATTCCTAAATGAATATAATGAAGATTTTATTGTTTAATTTTATATAAAACATTAATGCTAAGATTTCATCGCCAAATCAAATATTTTTAATTTAAATCTGCTAAATTTAAAAAAACTACACCCCACAAATCCATGGGTAGTTTAATCACAGGTTGAACGTAGGGGCCAAAAACCAACTCGACCCGTGCAAACGATACCCCACAAATCTATGGGTAGTTTAATCACAGGTTGAACGTAGGGGCCAAAAACCAACTCGACCCGTGCAAACGATACCCCACAAATCTATGGGTAGTTTAATCACAGGTTGAACGTAGGGGCCAAAAACCAACTCGACCCGTGCAAACGATACCCCACAAATCTATGGGTAGTTTAATCACAGGTTGAACGTAGGGGCCAAAAACCAACTCGACCCGTGCAAACTATACCCCACAAATCTATGGGTAGTTTAATCACAGGTTGAACGTACAGTTGAATGTTAATATTACATAATAATAAAAAATATCATGAATAATAATCCACAATTATTATAACAAAAAATTAATTTTTAAAACATTTTGACATTTACTGTTAATTAATATTTAAAACATTTCGATATTGATTTTACAGCACCGCATTTTAAGAAACTTTTTTTTTTTTTATGTTGGCTATAATATTCAAAAGAATGTTTTTTAGTTACTTTTTTCAGTAAAATATAAGTATATAAAATGGCGTCAATATGCCAAAAGAGTGATTAAAATAAAAATGTTTATTTCGTTTAAATAAATTGAAATTTTGGTTGTTAATGACTGAAATTTTATTAATTGTAACAACAAATTGTAATTAAATCTTGTGAAATGTGTTAAATTGTGATTATTTTGTGAAATAAACGTAAAAAATATTTATTTATTTTGGAGTATATTTTCGAAAAAAAAGTTCGATAACTCGAAAAATAGGTGAAAACAAGAAAGTTAGTATTCTTCATTTTCGTCTTATTTTAGCTTGTTTTATCATAATTAAAAGTCAAACCGAGGGGCCCTTGTAATCGTATTCGCCCCTCCTTCTATCACCAGGATGTATCTCATGAACCATGATAGTTAAACAGTTTTTACAGACGTTTTTCGGTTGCCGCTGTGCAACAAATACTAAAAAACAGAATAAAATTTAAAGAGGCAGGGGATATAATGGTACGGAACCCTTCTTGTGCGAGTCCGACTCGCACCTCACCGGTTTTATTTATTCTTGTTGAGCTTCTTATTTAAGCTGTTGTATTTTCGCATCTTTATAATGTAAAATTATTATTGACTGAACAAAATTGTGCGCTACATTATACTCTTTTTCACCACAGGTGGGGGCTACTTGGTAGAAGGCTCCGCCACCAAAAAGTCCTACTGGCAGATATCTATTCGAGTTTAATCATGAACTTACTCAATTTCAAATTTTAAAGCTTTTTCTTTAGGTAGCCACCAAAATGCGGTCGTACATAAACAGAATAAATGTTGCCGACGTTCTTTTGCAATATCAAACGTCACCGATAATTGATCTCTACTAATCTTATCTGGACGAATTTCGTTACTCCAATCAATACGTTTTGTTTGCCTTAATGCATTATATAAACGTGTATTTGATTTATCTAATGTATGATATGCTAATTTAATTGCCTCACATCCCTGAAAAAAGTAACGAATTTATGAACATTTTATTTAATGCAAATACTTAACTTACTGGCTCTTTTGTAATAATAATCACAGTTCCATCATCAAAATTTCCTTCTACACTATAAAATTTAAAATCTTCATTGTATTTTGTCATCCAAATATGAGCCATGTTAATGTGATAATATATCGGACTATATTTGGGCCAATCATTTAAGTATAAATCTCTTAATTTTAATACTTGATTCGTGTCTATTAGTTGTAAAATATCATCTTTAAATTGTTCTTCCATTATATTTAACTATGTCAGGTGTTTTTTACTGCCTTTAACGTAAAATAAATTTAATATTTTAAATTTGTTTTATAAAATTATTCAAATGTCAAAGTATTTAATAAATAATCACTACCGATAGTCAAATGTAATATTGAAAAGACACAAAGCAACTTAAAATATGTAAAAAAAAAAAACAGAAACTGCCGATTTTGTTAAATACATGATCTGAAAATAAGTGAAGGGATATTCACAAATAGCAGCAACACTGTGATTTGCTGGCTCAGAGATATAGTAAATGGAATTCACTCCCATATGTATTTCATCACTCACATAATTGTTTCATCTTAAGAGCGATTATTCACAGTTGTTATTGGCATAAAGGAGCGTGCTTCTAACAAATTGTTGACATAAATTACATGTAATTGGCATTATATTTCTTTCAATTTAGTAAGCACAATATTGATATAAAAACAGAAGGCTTGTCGAAGAGTTTCCCTCGAAAATAATTTCTAAACTAAAAATCAAAGTTTTATATTTAAAAATGTTTTTTCGAGAAAAACTCTTCGGTAAAAATTGTGTACAAAAAATTTCAATAATTTTTTTAGTTATTTGGATGTGAAAATTGAAAAATGTTTACATAATGGAGGGTGCTTCAGTATGATGTTTCAATCCTCCTTAAGTCATAGTAAAATAGACAATATACAGTTTAATTTTTCAAAGTTAAATCTGTTTAGTATTTACTTGAGATAAGATAAAATGAAAAATAATCATTTATGACAAACGAAGTAAGGATATTCCTGATTTTTTCAAATAAAAAGTATCTGAATATCCTTGTAATAGAAATATACAAATTTTAAAACTCAGCGCTCGATAAAGATATCAATAGTATAAAACAAAGTCGCTATAAGATTCTGCCTGTTTCTCCGCTTACTACTTCTGAGCCACGCAATGAATTTTAATTAATATTTTTCTTTTTTTACTACTAGTAAAAGGAAGTATTGTAATTCTAATAAAATTTCGATATCGAGTCCCTTTAATCCAAAAAAGTGATTTTCAGAAATTGGTGTTTGTGTGTGTGACAGCGATATTGTATCGAACGTTTTATACTTAATTCACCGAACTTGGTATCCTGTCTTTTTATTACCTCTAGTTGTCCCGCAAAGCTTATGGTTAAAATCGGACTCTAGGTCCGAGGATGCGGATACGGATATGGATCTTAACTTTTCAACTTAATCAATCTGTATAATTTTTTTAATTTTCTGTAAATATGATAGTTTATTGAATGAAATGTGATTGTGATTTGTGATATATATCACTTAGCACTATTATTTTATTATTTTATTTTAATAATAAATTTGAAACATAAATTTGAATTAAGAGAGTTTAATTACTAATTAGTAAGTACAAGGTAATCAGCTATAAGAATTACCACTTGGCTCACTACAATAAGGGTTGGGATATTTAATTTTTGCCAAATATGTAATTTTTAAGAAATAAAAACTATTTTAATGAGATTTAACAATATTTTATTGTAACCTTTACTTATAAATGCGTATAAGTAATCAAACGTAATAATGTAATCAAACGTAATAATGCAATAGATCCGCTGAAAAAGAAACGAATACGAATACGGATATTTTGCCGGATATGCGAGGATATGGATACAGATACGAATCTCCGGATATCTCTGATTATAATATTATATACCAGCAATACCCATCGCTATGTTGCAGCAGAAGTACAAACTTTTTTCCTTTTTTTGAGCGCTTACAAAGGGTTCAAAGACTGGGTAGAGAATCTTTGGCTTCAGTGCAGACCTATCGCGCTAGTAAATGTTCGAAATACTTTTGTAAACTTTCTGTATGTATGTTACATGCAACTTGTTAAAATTATATAAAAAGACAGCAAAAAAAATTTGAAAAACGGTTGACCCTAAAGGCCATCCCTGCAACTTCCCGCTAATTTCATACCTAAGCACTTAAAATTTAACATATTATAATGTTTTTGAAAAACCTCAAAAAAATTATAATTAATTTTTAATATCTTTCTTTTAATAACTTTTAAACGGCTCTATAAACCAACTCCAAAATCATATTATCAGATCTCAACCTTAATAAATCACGGCGATCGCCACCAATACGATTAAAATCGATTGATTCGTTCGAGAGATATCGTAAAAGAACAATTTCAAAAAAGTACTTGTTTTTCATAACTTCGACATTTCTTTTCGGACCGTTTTTGATGAAAGTAAATTATTAAAGCTTTAAAAACCACGCCGATCGCCACCAAGAACGTGAAAATCGGTTGATTGGTTCGAGAGATATCGTTAACGAAATATTCGGCAACAAATGTTTTTTTAACATCAAACCTCAAAAACAAAATATTAAGCTCAAAAACAAAATTATATGTTAAATTTTAAATGCTTTGGAAATAGCGGCAATTGGCAGGGTTGGTCTTTACGGTCAACCGTTTTCCAAATTTTTTATATATATGTGTTAATCAGTTGAATTTAAAAAAAAAATGTTTGATTTTAAGAAACAAATGTTTTTTGTTACTGACCTTTTCATCCATGCGGATATTACGAAATACCCCAATACGCAGTCTAAATGAATATTTATAACCACGTTACCTATTGCTTTTGTTAATATTATTATTATAAAACATGTTTTATTTGTTAAAATATAGGTGTAAAATTTAAAGCAAATAAACACACAACTTTAATCCCTTGAAAATAAAAATGTAATTTTTATGTGCATTTTTTTATGTAACCCTTTGAAAGTAATGCAAACTTATATAATAATTGGTGTAAATTCGAATGGTTCTAATTGTTTAATAAACCAGAATCTTAATGGCTTTGAGTGTGCAAAAATATCCGCAATCTGTCAATGGAATTGTAATAAGAATAGCTTATAAGGATCCGCATGTTGCTAGAACGATTTTTGGCCCAACCTTTTTTTATTAGTAACATCCTCCTTTTTAGGCGGACTGTAATGTTTGAACCTAGTTTAATGATCTTTCTAAATTGAGTAAAAATAAACAGTTTTGAACTCTTGGAATTTTTTTGAAAAATTTCCAAAACATAATTTGGATTAATAAATTTGTAAGTACTTTTTACCTGACTGTGAAGACAAAGCTAAAAAAGAAGGATTTTGTGTTTAACCTATATTATGTATATACGTATGCTCATTTTTAATGTCCCATCGTAATTTTTAAACGGCTGAACCGATTTTCATATTTTCAAAGTCGAAACTTTTCAAAACACTTGCAAGCAACTTTGAAGCTATTCCTAAGAATTATATTTTAAAGAAAGCTCAAGATTTTAAGTTGGTACTTATAGGCAAGTTAAATATTCCCACTTCGTTTATATTTACTGACAAATTCCAAATTTTATGTTTTAAAACATTGAAATACAATTATAATTTCTTTATAAATGTTAGACCTACAGCTATAACTTGAAAAAAGAATGATAATGGAGATCTGTTTTTGTCAAGCTCGACGAAGGTGGCAGCATCATAGATGAACACCTTGTCGCGCAATTATTTGAAAAACAAAATATCAGGTGTATTTATAATACAATATTAATTAAATAAATAAGTACTTTAATGATTTGTCGTTAATAGTAAACAACAACAACAAAAAATCAACTTACGTGTGTAATAACCTTTTTGTTTTAATAATTAACCTGCTTTCAAAATGGTTTAACATAACCTCGAAAGATTTGATATTACACATGCAATCAATTTCAAACATGAGATATTAAATACTGTACCGTACATTCTGTACGTATAAAGTGTATTAATGATCCTCTAATATTGGCAATATTTATGAAAAAAATATTATTTAATTTTAAATTAAAACACATTAATTTTTTTATTATTATTCATAAATAATTCAAGCAAGAATTATTAATAAATGTTTTATAAATATTTTTAATTAGCACTAAAAATGTACCACTTATTCTGCTGATCCAAATGGCTAAGTTTGGCTCAACGGATCCCTATTAAATTAGTTTCGATTTCAATTTTCGAAATAAATATAATAATATTCTATGAAAAAGTGAAAACTGTATAACCTATTTTAATTTAATTGTACTGTACGTTTGGAAAATTCACTATAAAATGTTTAATATTTTTTCCACCCGGTATAGTTTAAATATTTAAAGTAATTACTTATTTTCACGTAATATTTTCTATACTTAATTATTCAACGCATTTAACATGTTTATATTTATTTCTGCATATATTAATTTTTAAAAGCGGATCAAGGAAATCGTTGATTTTCATAGCACTTACTCATGAGACCCATTCCAAAACAATTTAATATTTATAATAACCAGTGGGGGATAATAAGAGGTCATTTGGGGTAGTCACGTCGGGGCCCCCACAATTTTATTGCTTCAAAAATTTTAGATTTTTTGGGAGCTCTAAGTTTTAGTTCAAATTTTCAAAAATTAATGTTGTTCTCAGTAATTTCGTCAAGTAGCAAGTTGTTTAATTACTTGACGTGTGTGAACAATAACATTTCACTCAAGTGTTTAGTAAAGTTATTTAGTCAAGTAGTTTAGTTAAATCCTATTTTTGTATGCAATTAGTACCTCCACCACTCAATCACTCAATCAGAAACATATTACAACAAACTAATAAAGAAATATGTTTGACATTTATTTGGCTAGAGTCACAGTTGTATAATATAAACAGTATTGTGATATGCAATTATATTACATGACTGTGACTGTTTGAGAGTTTTAATAAATTACTTGTTACATGAATAATTTATCAAATTATAAGTGTGAATGATTTTTAAGTGTTAAGTGTTTAGTGATACTAAACTACTTGTTACTTGATTAAATTATTTGATCAATGTGAACAAGACTTTACTGTATGATGGAGTATATTTTATTGATATGAAAGATATAAACCAATTATGATAAAGAAGATCAACGTGAGTAAATAACTTGTAACCCCAGATTATATTTCTACTCATAATGACTACATTTTACTCGAAATATATTCGTATTTAAGGCGCGTTCTCACGAATCAAGTTCAGTTGAATGAACAAACGTTGAATGAAATTTCTAGTGAGAACCTTTGTTTCAATAAAATTTATTAAGTTTTTGGTGAATCAAGAAAATATTGACATAGTAAAACTTCCTTCAAGTATATTATTTTCTTTCAAGTTGAAACCTGCCTTGAAACGTGTGAAATCAGTTCAATTTGCATGTTCGCTTTCTTTTGGTCACCCATATATTTTTTGTTATTGGATATCATATGATAATATTTTGTTTTCTGTGTGGTTGGTCTTAATTTCTAATGAAATATGTGATCAACATATGATTCAAGAAATTATTTGAAATTTTATTTCAATGAAATCCTGCTTATTATTTATTATCTTTTATAAGTTATTAAGAAGTTTCCCAGATTCACCTGTCCTTTAACACGAAAACTCAAAAATGAATAGAAATAAATTATCTATAATCTTATGTTCCACTAGAATCACATATAAAAAAAATTATTTTCTGAGTAATTAACTTTTTGGAAGTGCTTTTATAAAATGAATAAATTTTAATGTACATAATATTTAAACAATTAATAAGTTGTTTTTCAAAATACGATTTCTATCTACACCCCCAACTAAATGAGTTTGTTAAAATAATCAAATAAAATTTGTTTTTGTATTGTAATATAGACAACTTGTATACCATGCGTGTATACATAATATGCATAAAAGTTATTTGGTATCTTTATCTAATTAAATATAAGTTCAAATGTCGAACTCATTTTATTCATTTACCTGTTTCTACTAACACACACAATACAGGATATTAGTCATGAGCTCTCGCGACACATGCGGTATATGTTACAGTTAAATTATAAATTCAGTCGATGTATGAATGAAAGTATTATTAATTAATATATGTATTAAGAAAATTATTCAAAGTATTAATAAATAATCGATAAGGATGATTTAAATAGATAATGTGTACATTCATATCTAGTTAAAGTGTAAAGTTTTTTTTTCAGAGAAGGAGATGAAAAAAACACAGTGTGATCATAACGACCAAAAAACCCAAAGGCATGTTATAACTCAACCTCAAATACGTAAAATCCTTCTGGTTACTTTCTTTTTACGTGTAAGTGAATGTATTTACTAAGTTTTAAACAATTTCTCAGGTTCGGTTTCTATTAAAATTTGATAGGAAGTAATTTATGATCTATCTAGGAGTTGTCATAGGTATACGGGTTTTTTGGTCTTTACGTTTAATCTGCAATTAAAGTATACCAACGATAATTTTACTAAGATTAATATAATATGAATTTATACGTTACAAATATCAATGAATTCTAGCAAAAGTGTTAATTAAGTATTATATTGAAGCGTTTATAACAAGAAAAAAATTGTACTAAATAAGTAATGCAAATAATCACATTTAATCTTTAAGTAATGTCTCATTGTTAATTCATAAATTACCTGGATAATGTATATATTTTCTAGATGTATCTTATTATTAAATTGATAGTTTATGTAAAAATCAACTTAGAAACATTAACTAGCTTACATTAACTGAAATTTATACTTTATCTGTAACATATATACATATAAGTTTATAGTAGACATACGTATTTAATTTCTTTTTAAACTACACTATGATTCACTAATATTGCGCTATGAGTAATACAAATCGGAATAAATGATATTACAAATAATATTTATTTCAACAGCATGGCAAAATTTTTTATGAATTGGTAAACATGCAATTTTCAAAGTATATTATTTTTATCTTTAAATTTCATATAGTGTATTCAGCTTTTCAAGATTTTGATATATATTTTTAGTAAGTGTTTCGAACAAAAGATTTTTATATTATTAGAAACTATATTAATAATCTCGGATAGGTAAACATTTTCGTGTAATTATTTATAAGTTTGTGGTAGATTGTAAAATTGAGCCGTATAATACGCCAAGTGCAAGTAAATTTATCTTTCTAATAACTGTAGAAGTAACGTAGAATGTAAAATATTAATAAATAACAAATCGCAATTTGTGACTATATTTTTAAAGCCACTCACAACATTTGTCGCCATTAAAAAAGTTGATGAAGAAATTTTATCCATTCTTGACTGGGAAGAGTAAAATTTAACTCTAACTTAAAATTTATAGATTTCCATATCAAAGAAATAAATTTTAATATATTAGCACTTAGGTACCTAGGGACTGATATATTCACTGTAGGAATCCAATTCTATACTAGGTATAGATCCAATTCTATACTAGGTAAAACGACCCATGTATTTTTAACTTCTAAAAAACGGTTTCTACTGATGAAACTAAGTTAACTTTAGACTTAAAATTGTATTAATTTTACATATTTACTTAAATTTACAGGTACTCAAGACAGGGCATTGACTTAGGTTTACGAAGAAGTACATTCAATTGTATCTAGGTACTAAAACGGTATAGACTTGATTTAACAATAAAATAACAAAACAAATGAAGATAACAACATAGTTCAATATTTAGATACTCGGCATATGATTGAATTTTATTGTTTGGGCTATTTTTAATTAGCATTCATAAAATACTATAAATATCCAATCTATACAGTACTATATATAATAATAATTGGTATTCTTATTACCTATATGTGTTTATTTGCCAAATTTGACGTAAAATTGTGGAGAACTCAAACATCTTGCGAAAAAATGTTTAAAGAAATAAGCAATTTTTGTATTTGAACTTTTATTCTATTTTTATAGTTTAAAAGTTGGGTCAAAGATTCTTTGGATCCAATACACCGATTTTGCTCATTCAACTCAATTTTTAATTTTTAATTTTATCGTGATGACAGACGGGTGGACGAACAGACAGTCGAAATTGGACTAATAAGGTGTTTCTATGAACACCTACACCAAAATTGCTTGTGCGGTCCATATTAGTTAGCGTTACAAACTATAGATTAAAATTAATATTTTCTGACAAATTATGTATGTCGAGTATAAAAATTTTGGTTTAACAACATTAAAAAAATATATTTAATAGGGTCATTATATTTGAACACGGCTGTAGTAAATAACATTAACATTTGTTGGGTTGCTGACCAAGCCTAGTTTTCCTCTGAGTAAGTCTTGTATACTTTTTACAACGTTTTTGTATGTGATGTTTGTTGTGTGTTGTTTTACTATAGTTTTTTAAAATATTTTATTTTGAATGAATTTTATTAAAAAAAGTAGTTAACCAAAAAGTGCATTTTATCTTGAATATGCGTTTTAACTAAAAAGTATATAAAAACAGTTTTGAAAAGTTTTTTCCATACTTAAAATTATGGCAGTTACAGCATATACTGAAGATAAAAACGATGATGAGAGTCGTGTAAAACCAGAACAGTTACCGTTTCGTGAAAAATTTAATAAATTTTTACATGATCCTAATGAGAATACATATTGTGGCCGAACAGTTTCTAGTTGGGGTAAATATTTAAAACTATTTTAATGAAACTTTTTATTTACTCAGTATTTAACATATAACACTTAAGAATGTTACCGCTATTGAAGGCATATTTAATTTAAACAAATTCTTCTTGTTACACGCCCGTGCATTTAAATCACAGGTGGTTTTAGCGTCAGTTTTTTAAAGTTGTTTTTCGTTGTTGTTGGAATGGTTTTAAATTTTTTAGTTGGCGTGTAAATTGTTTTAAAAACTACAGAATTTTTATTTATTTTTATTTTCATAATATTTGAATCGATCACCTGTGTGTTATTTGATAATAAGTATATGTTTATTGATTAAAACGGAATTCATTTCCATTACTAATATTTTGTAAGCATTCTTTGTATTAAAATAAATTTCATTATAACTTTATTTACTTCACCCAAGAATAGCCCTTTTTTTAAAGGGATAATATTTAACCCTACCCTGAAAATTTTTTCTAAATATTGGTGTACAAATTTTTGAAATCGAATGAGTTTTTTCGGATATTTCATACAAAGATCAAATCGTCTCTCCCAGTTTCGGAACGCGTTTGTTATGATCTTGGTCCTCCCTGTATAATTCTCTACCTTTAGATGAAATCTCAAATCAGTACCAAATCGGATAAGCCGTTTTGACGTGATGTGATGGAAAGACAGACGACAATTATTTTTTAAATTCGATTTTTTGCTTATCCATTATATGAAGTACCCAAATTTCGTATAATGTTGAAAAAATTTAGCCCTATCAAGCGTTTTATTGTAAGAATAGATGTAGATTTTCGAATGTATATTGAAAATTCTAAATTTGATTTATTTTTTTCTAATTTATATTGACTTTACCTAACATTTACAAGAACTCGAGTTTGCTTTTTATAAAAAATTCTAATTTGTGTCTGTCTACAGAGTTTTAGCACTAGTGCCAGTACGCTATTAGAAATTTTTATAAAATTATGCTTATCCTAAGATCATGGAGTTTTTGATATTTTGATAAGAAATTCTTGCATTTATTATCGTATTATCATTAATATTAAAAAAGCGCGTCTTTTCATTTCAAGTTTATATGCGCAATCGAAAATTATCCGGACAGTGAATTTTACATAGAAATTACTTCGAGCTTATTTATAATTGATATTAAGGGGGATTGAAACATAATACTGGAGCACTTTGCCATTTAACTTTTTTTCCATAGGATCTGTAGTTTTACCGGAAATCGAGATAAACCGTATTTTACCCTTAAAAACGCACCTCTTTCACTTACCGATCTTAGATCGCCCGTAAATTATTTTTCTTTCGATTTTTGTTATATTTTTTTCCATTTCCAATGAGTTTCATCCTACTATAATTTTTTTTTCACTTCTTACCATTTTTAAAGGCTTCTACCATGGTCAAATGTAACGAAATGAAATTTCTGTTGTCCGATAACTTCAAAATTGCTATTTTTCATAATTTTCAGTTTATCGGACATCGGACATCCGGTGTTCTCACATGTCGGAAAAAATTATTTTTATATAATATGTAATTGAATTTTTATTTGTCATGGAGACAATCAATAATTTTACGGGCTCGGAAAGGGAAAAGGCCAACTTTTCGAAATTTTCGTAGACGTTAAAGTCGTTACATTAATCATAAGTTATATAAAAACTTTTATATGGATATTTATAAATGATATTATTTGTTTATTGGCACCGGGACTAATAATATTCACTGATTTTATATAGTATAGACTAGACACTAATGTCTCCAGAACAACCACTTTGGTAGACAACATTTAAATCGTCTATCACATTAAAATTTTGTCGAAACATTAAGGACTAGATTATAATACAGACACGTACGAAGCAAAAAATAAATTGTAATTTTGAAAATTGAGATGTGTACACAAGTTCCAATATAATTTATTCTTTATTTACACTTCCAATATGAAATTATATAATATGAGTAATGTTTAATATGAAAAACGATCCGCTATTAACTTTAATTAAAATACAATTTTAAAAGGAAAACCGCAAAAAAATTGATTGAAACTTGGATAATAATATTATATTAAGTTACTAAAGAATAGTCCAGGCGATATCATTTAAATGCAATTATTTACAATAATTGGGTTTTGCTATCCATTAATGAATTTGTCTGGATTGGAAATATTAAAAATAACTATAGGCCCCACATAGGCTCAACGTGGATTTTACTTTTTTTTGGTTTTTAATGGAATTGAGTTTTTAATCCTTACTTTCTTACTAATATTATAAATTCGAAAGTAACTCTGCCTGCCTATGTGTTACCGAATCACGCCTTAACTACTGAACCGATTTAATTGAAATTTAGTACACAGATACTTTTGAGCTTAAGAAAGGAAAAAAGTTACTTTTTAATGCGGGCTATACGAGGTTAAAATATAGGACGAAAATTTGTTTGGAAATTACGTCATTTTTAAAAACATAGGTTTTTAGGCTTTTGAATAAATATAAATAAATACAACATATAAAGTTTTTACAAATTTTACCCTAAAGGGGGTAAAAATAGGGGATGAGAGGTTTTGTGCGATGAAATCGTCAAAAAAAAACTTACGGCGTAGAAAATAAAAATATAGAGAAAATGCAGAGAAATACGATGGGCGAATATGTCAGGCTAAGTTAAGGGGTTAGGGGTAGTCAGAATTTTCAAAAAATCAATTTGCATTTTCGTTAAGTGTAATATCTTAAAAATATTCTCTGAAAATTTCAAGTTGATCCGATAATTAGTTTTTGAGTTATTCGACAAATAACAAAGAGAACTCGGGCACTTCTAAATCTAGTTTGAAACTTGTTTCTAGGGTAGTCAGAATTTTCAAAAAATCAATTTTTTATTTTTTGCATTTTCGTTAAGTGTAATATCTTAAAAATATTCTCTGAAAATTTCAAGTTGATCCGATAATTAGTTTTTGAGTTATTCGACAAATAACAAAGAGAACTCGGGCACTTCTAAATCTAGTGTGAAACTTTAAACGCGTTTTTCTCAAAACTATGTTTTTGAACTGGTGACAACTGTAACTCGAAAACCGCTTAGTAGATTTTAATGAAATTTATACAGCTTTTAGAATACATAATAAACTCGGGCCTGATCGAAGGATTTTTTTTCAATCAAAAATTTCGATTTTTTAAGACCAATTAACTGTTGATTTTTTTCCAAAAATCTAGACAAAAATTTCCTGAGGCCGCCATTTTGTTAATTTTTGAAGAAAAAAAAAATCCTTCGATCAGGCCCAGGATTATCTATTTATACAACTAATTTTTTTTATCCGATTGATTTTAAATGAATCTCCAAGGACTTATGATTGTCACCGCAAGGACCTTTTTTTGGAACTGGGTCAACACAGACAGCTATAACTTTGGAAATTAAATTTTTTTTTGTTTGAAATTTTCGTGACTTCTAGTCAAAACATTGTATAATAATGCCATATTACTACTTTTGTAAAATAACACGATTTAATAGCAAAAAAAAAATACTGAAAATTCTCATTTTTTCGTGCCTCTGACTACCCCTAACCCCTTAATATAAAGAGATTACCTGCGAATTGTGTGTGACGGTGATCAATAACGCGCCTAGAGTATGTATAAATTCAAAAATCAAATACCACAGCAGAAGCAAAAAAATTATCTTCGTCTCGCCTATGAGAGTGAAAAATAATTACTATTTGTAGATTTTTCAATATATATAAATAAATTATGAGTTCCTAATAAACTATTACTATTTGTATCAGGAGAATATGATTTTCAATATGTATAAATATATGATGAGTTCCTAATAAACTCTCTGTACCATTTGCTTTTTTTTCCGTAGCCACCAACTTCGCCATGCCGTTTTTATGGGATCGGGCGTGCGTAGCTCACTCTCATCCAAACGCGCCAAAAGAAAAATATAACTTCCAAAATTTTCTATAAGAACATGTAGTACAGTAAATGAAGAGAAAAGAAACAGTATGACTTGAGAATAGCTCCGATTGACTTAAAAATATAACAATAAGTAAAAAAGATCCCAAGAAATAAAAATTATATGGGTTAATTTTTGAATTTTTTTAATCAAATTGCCCTGTTTTCAAAAATAGGATACCTATACCGTTTAAACTTTTTAAGCATGTTGTTAGTATCAAAATAAAAGTAAATTGTAGAGGGAAAGCTTTAATCCGAGTTCTCGTGATAAATCCATCAGTACGAACATCCCCATAGATCCAAAGGTACAACCGTCTTTTTTTTTCTGTCATGTTTATTTAATTGCCAATAACCGGAAAAGTCTTGACTTTGGGTTGTATGGTTCATGACACTTATTGATTCCTCTTATTTTCAAATTTTTTCTGGAAAGGCTGGTTACCACTCCCTGGGCAAAAGTACCCTTCAAAAACATATAACTGACATAAAATATTTCTTGGAACCTTTTCTACTTATTACTTATTCCAACTTTGTTTTAATCCTAGCATAATTAATTCCCTCCCTTAATTTTCTCAAAACAAGATAAACAAATTTTGCTTGTGTTTTTTCTGTATAAAATGAACAAATAATTGCTGTTTTGAATTAATTAGAAAACTCTTCGGTACAGCCCTGTCTATTTCAATTTTTTAATGCAATTATATAATAGCTTATTATTATTAATAAGTTGATAAGAAATAATTGTTTAAAAAATTTTGAAAATAAAATTTTATGAAATAGTTTCGATGGCTGCCTTGAATTAATTTTCTTTAAATAAATGCACATTTCATTTAAAATTTTAATTATTTAAAATTTAAATACATCATAACTGATAAAATATATTATTCCTGCAAAAACAAAAAGTTCTATGTACACTTTCTATTAACTTTTGACGGTTTGAAGATCTGCTAACATATCAATCATCTTATTATTTATTTAATACAGGGTATTCCAAGAGCTTTCCACTTACTAAACTCAATTTTTATGCTCGACATATGTACAATATGTCTAAATATATTTATTTTCCGTTTGTCCGTCATAACAATAACTGAAGGGGGTCGCAGCAAAAAGAGGGCCCTCACCCAACATTTAAACAATAAAAGATAAAAGAAAAGTTCAAAATCAAAAAATGTTTATTTCTTTGAAACAAACAACTTTTGTTGGAAACATTTTTTCGTAAAATGTTTGGATTCGCCTCAATTTTAGTTCAAATTTAGCTAATAAACACATAATAGGTAATTATAATACATATTATAGGTACAAGTATTTATAACTGTATAGACTGCATATTTATAGTATTTTATGAATGCTTAAAATAGTCAAAACAATGATAATCAATGATATGTTGAGTATCTGAACAATTAACTCTGTTAGCTGTTATATTCACTTGTTTGTTTTAAATTATACATTTGGAACCAATTAGAGCTCTGTTTCTCTCCTACTTCAAAAATAATTGAAGACAAACAAAATTTTCAAAATGGCATACAGTCCTTTTTTTGTGATATTTGGGCGCGAACATTGAAAGATTTTTACATAACAGAGGGTGCTTCAGTTTTATGTTTTAATCCCCCTTAAGTCAAAAGTGTCATTCAAACACTATATTCAACGTCTCAATATACATTTAATCTGTGTAAGAAATCTTTCTATACAATATAAATTTATAATATTCAGTGAACACAATCAGTTTACTTAAAATATTATATAAACTAGAAAATAAAAGGGAAACCACATCAATGACAATGGTTGCAATAAATTGAAGAGGTGCGGCGCCACTATTGCATACCATCTAGTCGATTAATTACCATGTTATGTTATATATTTGTCTATCGATTTTCAATGTAAGTTTTCTTAGCATTTCTTTTAATTAAGTAAATATTACTGGGTTACATACTGTTATGTTGTTCTTAATGGCATTTCAATTATACATGTTAAGGTTTCTTGTTGCATTTGTGTCAATTATTTTTAGCAATGTCTAAATACGATATCGAAAACTTGGAACACTGGGTTAGTGGATTTTCCAACCTTCAAATTTTTTTTGTTAAAAAAAATGTAAAAATAAGCCAGATTAGTTTATCGGATCTAAACGGTCAGATGTGCTTAAGAAAGGCCGTTTTAGTTGCACTCTATACCTTACTGATGAACGTGAAATTTTAACATCAGTCCGAAATTTGACATTATTTCGATTTTTTATCACATTATATATTGTATTACATGAATCTACTTATGCTTGTTGAGCAAAATGAGTCTTGCAATCTTAACCTGTTCTTGCTAGATCTACTCAGACCAAGACCAACACTGCACTTGCAGAATGAGACCTAGGCCCTCACGGGACTTTCAGAATGAGATAGTTTGAGTTTGTTTTCTTATATATTGTATAAGAACAAGCTTCAAAACAGCCCAAAAGTTTTGTATCGGCCGATATTTTAAAAATTGATATTTTTAGTATAACATGCAATAAATTTTCTGCTTTGTATGGTTTTGACAAATACCTTGTTTGTAAGGTTTTGAAAAAACGAAGCAAAACCACATACAAAGTTTCTACATGAAGCTGGATCCTAGACCCGCCAGACTTTACTTATTTTCTCAAAAATGAAATGTTTGGGGCAAGGTGCTTGTGCCGATTGCCAATTTACAGGTACACAGTGCTAAAAGTAGATAAAAACACTCACTTTTCTCACAGTCTCAGGGCTAATTTTTATGAACGAGCACCTTGCACCTATAAATTGGCCGTCGGCACAAGATTGAGAATAACCATACAGTGGAAATAAATACTAGCTCTACCTTGTCCCATGCATTTGATTTTTGAGAAAATAAGTAAGATCTGGCGGCTCTAGGATCTTGGACCAATAGTATGCTAACAAATAACATCACCACTAATAAGACCTGTTTTCTTATAATTATTGCTTTAAATAATTACATATCATTATCACGAATGCCAAAGATCAATGTGAAATGTATAAAAAGTGTGGAAAATTTAATCGAAAATAATTGTAACAAATAAAAATGCCTTAAAAGAAAACAGATACAAAATTTAAATTCGGTCTTCTTATTGGATCAACCTGTATATCATTTGGCGTAAAATCCAATTCAATTTTTCATAAATGTGTAGGCTTACGATTACGTCAATAACGGCCAACATTTTAATTATGAGATGATTAAAATGCATTATTGAATGAATAAAAGTGTCTTCCGATCAAATAGTATGTAGTTATATTTTACCGACATTTTCAGTAGTGTAGGAAGTATGTACTGCGGGAGCTATATGACTGAGACTATTTGTCTGATCTCCTAGAAAAACGATGCGATGTGTATTTTTAAGATAGTTATTATAACGTAGGTATGTCAGATAAAAATGAATTTTTGAAAAACAAACTCTGAAAGGCTGAAACGAGAGTTCCAAATATGTATGGAGAAATTTCGAAAAAGAGGTGAGATCACCACGAAAATTCGCTAGGTTATACTACTGTCCACAAATACATTTTTCAGAAACAACCACTGTAGGGGATGAAAAGAAGGGATTAATAATCTACAAATCAGCATGGGTGTTATTTTGAAGGTTTGTCGAAATGTTCATCACGTATATGTCATCATGGATAGACACTCAAATTTGCGGAATAGTTTTGGTAGAAAAATTTTTCTCACATGGGCAATTTTATGTGATTTACCCGTGTGTAACCTCGCTCAGTAGATTAGTGGTTTTGGATTCAGCTAATTTATTAATGAAGAATATTGATTATAAAGCAGATATTTTGATAACATTTTTATTATAAGTTTGATTTTAGTTTGGTTTTTTATTATAATATTTTTATTTAAATGGAAATTTTGTTTTTATACCGAATTTATAAAAATTAGAAGGCTACAAAATATGATAGCTTCAAAAAATGTTTATACTGGTCCTAATTTTATATCAATCTCATTTGATAACATTAAGGGGATCAAAAGAGGTCAAATATCAAGGAAAAAAATTATCTGGATAAAAATTCTTGCATATATTTGCTTTGTAATACAGCGAAGCTTCTTGATTTTTCCCAAAAATATTATTAGACAGTCAAACTAGGATACGCAAGGGTTCAAAAGTGACTACTGTCACTTTTTCGTTCTTGGAATTTTTACTCTAACCCAGGCCTTCACTTATATAAGTACTGAAGTAGTTTTTCGCACTTATAAAAGGTTTAAAAACAATGTTATTTAGTTTTATCAAATACTATATATATACTATTTGATTTCACAAAATTTACGAAGGCAAAAACAGCGAAATTTAAGAATGTGTCATAAATAGTACATGTTAAATTCGCTCGACTATCGCTTATAAGGGCCAGCGCACACCATAAGATTTTCTGATCAGAAAATCTGATGTAACTCTTTACCCCGCACACGGTAAGAATTCTACATAATGTTATGTGACCACCTGTTATGCCAAAAAGTAATTAATAAATTTAAAATATTTGACAGTTCATTGATTACGAATACGATGATATGTACTTTTTGTTTGAAGTAACATCAGATTTTCTTGTAAGAATTCCTTATAGACCTGTCTGATTGTGTTGGTTGACAATTAGATTTTCTGAACAGAAAATCTTACGATGAGCGCAGGCTATAAAAGTACAAGCAATTATCAGTCTCAGTTATAGAAGTCTACGAGAGAAAAACTATTTTCTTTTGAAGAAGTTTTTCCCACTAATATAATATTTAGAGGAATGACGGGCACTGGAAATTATTCTCGGTTGTAGAGTTCGTCGCTCTTATCCAGTTCTTTTCATTTATCTAGGTTTTGGGAACGTTTACACAGGGTATACGAGCAATATTTAATTAAATGGTATTTAAACAAAAAAAATATTTCAAAATTTTTCAATAGATTAAGTGCAAATATATAAAAAAGAAAAAATTAAATTTATTATTAAATTATACTTAATTAAATAATAAAAAAAAAAAATAAGGAAACACCTAATTTAAACGGCTCCTATTTTTTTCGATGAAGCATCGTGTAACAAGTGTGACATTGAAACCACCGCCTAACTTAAAACAGCCACTACAGTACAGTTGTGTGTAAAGTAGTCGAATTAAAACACACACATAATTCATTTTGAACTGACGGAATATACATTCATTCGTATAAATTGTACATTGTAGGTAGGTTGAAACGTCATGTCAGTTGCTTATAATTCATATTAATTAAATAAACCACTGTGTTTTTAATAGGGCACGAATAAAAAATAATTTTTTTTATGTGAGTCATATAATTATAATCATCTTATAGTTGATTATATAATAATTCTGATGGTATTATACGGTTGTATATGTCTGAATATTATTTATATTATAACAACAAATGCTTAAGACGGATTATCCACAGCTGTTATTGACATAAAACAGTGAGCTTCTGGCTGTTGACTTAAGAGCGATTATCCACGGCTATTTGAGACATAAAGGACTGTGCTTCGAACAAGCTGTTGACGTAAATTACATGTAATATGCATTGTATCGAAATCGTCTAATTTAATCATAGACCTCACTACGTTCGGTCAATAGTATTCATATTTGCCAAAAATTATTTGGTGTGGGTTCAAAAAGGTTGCGTTAGATAAGATTATTTTTGAAAAAAATTTAATTTTTGTTTATTCAATAAATTTATTCCTATTTACAGAATAATGATTTTTTTTTATGGTTTATATTTTTTTCGTAAAATTTGGGAATGAAACATTGGAATAATATGCCTCGAAAATCTGTTGTCTAAATTTTTTTGTACCCATCTTAGTTAAAATATTAAAAAAGTTTACTTTATAAGAAAAATAGGCTAGTTGACTAATACTGAATTTGTAATAAGCTCAATACGAAATCAAAACACAAAAATTAAATTAACACTGATCCAAAAACAAGGAAGTTATAAGCCTTCTAAGATTATGTCCCATCTCTTTCTTGATAAAAGATGTTTTACGTATAATCTATATCACAATACCACATATTGACGTCATGCATTTCATATCTCCTTCTTTGTTTAATCAAGAGTTTTGAACGTCGATATTTAGCTTATGTTTTTAATGAATTTTAAAAGGCAACCTCAAAAATCTGTTCGTAGAGTAAAGACGCTTCAATTGAAGTGATAAAAAAAATATAGTCTACTACCCTACTAGCCTATTTTGAGCAGTTCCTTTTAAGACAAAATATATTATTATATTGTTCCTTTTAAGACAAAATATATTATTATACCCGTGTACTGTGGTAATAGGGTAAAATGTCATTTTACCCTAACACACAACTATTGTCACAACAAAACTATTGAAGAAGAAATCTTCAGATATGTGAAGTATGGAGCAATGAAGACAATATTCGAATTATCATGAAAAACTCAATCAAAGCTTAAAAAATTAAAAAATATGTATAATTTTTAACCCCACCTGTCCTATATTTTAATATACGTTCTCTTATCTGTATTGACAGACCCATATATTAATCACCGTGTATTCAAGTCAATAAATTCTGCAATTACGGCACACCTGAGTATTCGTTTGAACAATCTGATAAACGAAACGTTATTCGGAAAAATATTTAGTTTTAAACAATTACTCAACTAAATGTACATTTTTTTTCCACTAGTTAATAGAATATCGATCGGGAAGCCAGCCAGTCGGGGAATGAACTTTTCTACACGAACATGCATAATGCGACGCCTGTTTTCTTTCGCTCATGAAAACATTCTAATAAAATTTTGTTTTATTACTTACCTCCCTATAGAATAAATATTAACGGGACATTCAACCGTTAGACCACCCTTACATGTGTGTCATGATGACGTGATAAATTATCTAATATTAGCATTTACGGTAGCTATTTATTTATTTATTATATATATATATATAATATATGTAGTTTTTTTTTTTAATTAGAAAATTCTAAAATGGATGATGCCAAATGTAGATATTTGCCAATTATTATTTTTCATTCAAATCATATTTATTCTAAATTGAAAAAAATATGAATTGAATAATATTTTAATATATTTCGAGCGATTATAAATTGTAATAAGTGGGCTAAATCTGACCCTCAATAAAACATAATTGCAGAATCAAATGGATTAATATCGAAAGCGCAAATCGGGAGCAATTTATTGAATTAAAAAAATATAAAAAAAAGCATTAATTAGCTGAGATATAAAGAAAACAGTTTTTGTAATTTTGATTGTAAATAATTAATTAAATAATTACCTAATCACTGGATCAATTACGGATCCTGATAGACCATTTTGGGAGCAATTTTTTGAGATTTGGTTAAATAAATTTTGTTAAATTTCCACGCTAACTTAATTGCGGTCTGAAATTGCAATATTTTTCACAAATAAAATGATTTGCATTCATAAATACGATGACAATAACATTTTATAAAATATTTAAAGAAATTGAAATACCTAATATGCATCATATCTCGTATGAAAATTTATATAGATATTGACATTAACCTTACCTTGAAAATACCTATTAATTATAAAATGGAGTAGCAAATTAAATTTAAACATTGTTCAATAAATTGTTTTTATCTCATAAATAATTTAACATATGTTTTACAATATTTTTAACAAAATAAACAGTAAAAATTATCATAAAATTGTATATTTTTTATATTTATTTATTTTTTTTTTTTAAATCATAAACAATAGACACCTGTATAATAGAGGCATAATATTTATTGTTCCTCAGATAAATAATATTTTGATGACGACTGTAAACAATATATTTTAGATAAATATTATTTAAAATTTTTTTTTATCCCAGAAATTAATGGTAATATGACACTAGTCAATACTTATTTCATTTACCAAAAGCGTATATGCATTTAGTCTAGTAGGTAACCTAGGGTCATATTGCTTATTTAAACAGAAATTGTTTAAATAATTACAAGCCATTGATATTTTCTTTGATGGAATACGTATATAAAAGGTCCAATGGTTTTTTACAATATTTTTCGAAATATAAGCGATTTAAAATCGTAAAAGCCAAAACAAGCCATTTTTAATATGGTTTACCAGGCTCCAACTGCAATTTTTTTAATTTAAAGAGTTATATTTTATGGGACCTATAACATATTCACGCTGTTAACTCCGGTTGCTGGTAACCTAATTGTCAACGACGTTGTTAATTTGTATTATTTTTCTTTTTTAAAAATAGATACTTTACTCGCCAAAATAAAAATAAAAAGATAAGTCATTATTGCCCAAAATCGGATTTTTTAAAAATAATTTCCTTGTTCCAGTCAATGTGTCTTTTCATTATCTACAAATTCGTTGTCAATGAAAACATTTTTACCTATCAGCACCCTTTTCTAAAAGGAATTAAATAAAAAGTTTTATCAATTTCGTCAGCCAGCTCTAACATATCATGCTCAGGATAATCTTATATGTCTTTGTTTTTTTGGCCGCAGCTTTGGGCATGTATAGCTTATTTGATTTTCTTTTTTTAACACTTATTTGATAACATTTGAATACTACAATTAAATTAATTTTTCTTTTGTTTTCAGCAAAAATTGGCCTATTCTACTTAATTTTTTATGGATGTCTAGCAGCATTAGTAGCAATATGTATGTGGGTATTCTTCCAAACATTAGATCCACGTATACCTAAATGGCAATTAGAAGAATCACTCATAGGAACAAATCCAGGACTTGGTTTCAGGCCGATGCCTGTAGAAGCAGCAGTTGGGTCAACACTCATTTGGTACAAGGGCACAAAATTGGAAAATTATAAATACTGGAAAGATTCATTGGAAGAATTTTTACGAGGTATGCATTTTTATTAAGCGTTCCAAAAGAGAATTTATACTCAGCATATTTAAGATGAAATGATAGATAGCTCGGACTTCAATCACGAAAATTAAAATTTACTCATTTTGATTGTCAATTATAGCTTAGATCGAACATAATTGAAGCTTTACGATTATATTTATTATATCATCATCTATAATAAAGTCTATCTCAAATGCAGTAATTATTCAAATAATCAAAAAACGCGACGGCATGAATCTTCCACGCTTACTTAAAATTATAAAATATAAATTTTATAGAATATTTTAGATAGATCAACATTAATTAATTATCATAAACAACACAACAACCGGGTATTTAACGTTTTTAAATAGGTATACAAAGTGTCGCATTTTTTGTTTATTTGAGTATACATATATAATCAAATCCAAAAATACACACCGGCCTAAATCTTTTATGTTTATTTAAAATTACAAAATATACAATTTTTATTGTGTATTTTTTAATTTATTCAGTAATAATTATTTTTTACATAAACAAAATTAAATCTGATAAAGACTTTAAAACCTTATAAAAATGGTGTATATTATTTTAAATAAACATAGAAGATTCAGGTCGATGAGTTTTTTTTTTTTTGGATTTAAGTCCACGAGATTCATGAGAAGATTTCAGCGCCTTAATAGCTCATTACACATTCAGCTGACTATTTTCCATAGACTACAAAAATGTGATTAATTATTACAATATATTAAAC
>CM035591.1:120106044-120118001 GCA_020423425.1 Chrysopa pallens
TTATCACATTCAGGAAATTTATTGTATATTTTTTGAGTCTATCGCTCAATGAACCTACTGATTGATATCTTATATAAATTTATTCGAATATTTTGTACTTCTTACGCCCTAATCGATTATTGTACCATGGATTTTTAGAAGGTTAGTTTTACAATAACAAATAATTCAGTGTAATTTAATATGACGAGCATCTATTGATTGGAGAGGGAAGGGTACTTTATAATTACATGACCTATTTGTAACGAAAATAATTGCACAATGTCGTAGACATTACGAAGCACAGTTCTAATTATCATTCCCAAAGGCTTTTAAAAATTAATCGAAAAATGTTATTTTTCAAAAGTATATTTATCAATGATATGATATACTTATGGGCTTTCCTCTACTCTAGGATCATTTTTATTTTTTTGGCACTTTTTAACTACAGTGACTATAATGGGTATATTCTATACAACAGCACACAACATTCTTAGGCGATCATCTATCCAAGTACTGACTGTGTCTGATGTTGCTTAACCTTAGTGATCGGTTGAGATCTGTAATTACGTTATTTAAGGGAGGGTGTTGGATAATTTATTAAGTGTATTTTAAATAAATAAAATAATTTAATTTGATTTAGATAAAATGCGTGGAGAATCATCAATGCTCTCCTCTGATGAAGATTCAGTGAATGATAATGCAAGTGTGATAAGTGCTCAATCAGAGACTCGTAGTGTATTGGAGGAGGAGAATGCCGAAGATGATGTATCACAACAAGAAGTCTTTGAAGAGAAACTAGTTGAGGCAATTGATGGATTAATACAAAAATCAGCTCAATCACGTACTGCATGCTTTGAAGCTGTATGTACAGCATTCATTAAAAAATTCATACCAGACTTTGTGCTTGACAGGTAAAATAAATTAATATATTCAATGAAAGTTGTAGGCGTGAATTAAACTACTATACTGTGAATTTTTTTGAACAAAATAATGCTAATGTAGTCATTTCAATATTGAAATAGAAAAAGATAGTGTATTCTATTTCTGAAAAAGTGATATATTAGTTCTATTGTAAAGGACGTGCAAGATTTTAAATTAATTTAGTATTCAACACTCGACATCCATGCTATTTTTTTTAAATTTCAAAGATATTTCTTAACTGCAAATTTGTTGATTTTGATAATGCCTTGAAATGCACCATGTTCAATTAACACCATAATTTTATTCCCAATTGTTAGTTCAATAAAACTAAGAAAAAATATAATATAGCTATTTTTTTTGAACTTTTTAGGCGTTTGACCTTATGTGATTATATCGAAAGAGGTTTACGTAAGGGTAAAGGTGCCGAACAATTAAGTGCTGCGAAATTAGCTGCACTATTATGTGTTCAGTTAGGCTCCACATCTTACGCCGAAGAAGTGTGTAACATTTTACGACCTATCCTAAGTGTAACTGCAAATGATAAATCCGTATCATCACTTGTACGAGCTAAATGTTGTATTGCACTTGGTCTAGTGATGTTTTTGTCAGGTGGAGAAATTGGTGAACTCATACTTGTTATGCGTGAGTTTGAGACAATATTTAACGGCAGCTATTTACGTGGCGATGGTACTACACCATCTCCTAATCCTGATTTTGGTGTTTTACATGCATCGGCTTTATCATCATGGAGTTTATTGTTAACATTATTAAATCCATCAGATGTTTATTCGTTTATGGGTGAATATGATACATCAAATTTTGCACCGTAAGTAATCATTTTAAATTTTTATATAAATTAGTTTTTTAAGGACATATATGTATAAATCGTGGTCTCTAACCCATGGGATCAACGAGATCTTCATTAATATACTCTATTTTGTCTTTATATGAAATACTAGACACTTTAAATATACTTTAAATATATATTATAAATTACACCGGATTAATTTATTTCTTTTGCTTAAAATTAAATAATAAGTAATTAGAATTAAAAGTACTTATATTTAGTATCAAATTATAATAAATAAAAAATAGCCTTATTTTGCATGATTCTTGAAATTTTCTCGTGAATTAAATAAAAATCGTTGATAACATTAATAAAAATCTAAAACAATGATAGTGAAAAAGACATAAAAATTGTTTATAATTTAAAGTCTAATAAATTTTACTGTGCTCATGTACTAATTTTGTCCCACAAAGTAACTAAACTTCATATTTCACATTGTTACTGTCTACTTTGGAACCAATTTTTTATTAATTTTATTTCAGTTCTTTGGAACAGTTATCAGAAATGTTGCTATCACCACATTTAGAAGTTCGAATGTCCGCTGGTGAAGCATTAGCCATATCATACGAACTCGGTCGAGAATACAACGAAGATTTTGCTGAAGATTTTTCTTCTGAATTGGTTGAAACATTGAGACAATTGGCAACAGATTCACATAAATATCGAGCTAAAAAAGATAGAAAAACACAAAGGGCAACATTTAGAGATGTTTTAAGAACCATTGAAGAATTTGAGCCTTACATGGATAATATACGATTAGGTGGCCGTGAATTACTTTTGCTGGATTGTTGGGTACGACGTAAACAATACGATGCATTGTGTAGTGCTTTAGGTCCAGGGCTACAAGTTCATTTAATTAATAATGATTTATTACGTGAAGTATTTTCAATGGGCGCAAAACCATTAACAGTTGATTCTACAATAACGGCAAGCAAACAGAGCAAACTTGAACGTGTAAGTAATATATTTTTTTAAATTTAATTCATCCATTCACATATTTACTGTATATAATGGTCCCCGAAATATGGGATACGCCAAAAATTTTGGTGCGTACGCAACGTTTTTCATCAACCAATTAACCTTTTTTATGTAGTTGAGATTTAGTTATATTTTTTTCATAAAAAATTTAACTGATCTCTTAGCAAGTCTTTTATAGTTTCGTCAATTTTTTTCAATTAATTGAGATATGATAGACAAACTTGTTATGAATGACATAAAAATAAGATATAATTATTTGTAAACGTCCAAATGCACAATTTGCAAACTTAAAACTTCTTCTTTGCTTTATTCTTGAATTAAACCAGTCTAAGTACTATCCATATTGTACAACATAAGGAACGTACTTGTATAACCTTTTTGTAATTTTTTTAAATTTTGCGATATATTTTTTTAATTTTTAGGATAAATAAAATTTTAAAATTTACAAAAAAAAAAAAAAAACGAACGTTATTTTACGGTTAAATGATAAGTTTTTAAGATATGGATTTTTTATTCGAGATATTGGACTTCCGGATAGAATTTCTGGCAATATCTCCATTCTATCGTAAAATAGATTTTTTTATATTTATTTATGAGTTAAATTTACACTATACGCGGAGTTTTATCTATTTTGGAAAATCAAAAATTTTTTTTTTTTGGCTTTTTCAGATGGATATTTTTTAATATAATTTTTTTTTCAGCATTTAATGAATGCAGCTGCGTTTAAAGCACGTACAATATCCCGTGGAAAAAATCGAGACAAGAGATCAGTTGTTATGTCCAGCTAATTCAATATTTTTTCTTATTCAATTTTCTTATTCATTATGATTTGTTCATTTCAATACTATTTTCAAAACTACAGGATGATCTTTCTTCACCCACTCTTTTCTCTTCATAATGATAAAGATATAAATCAATTTAAATAAAATAAATAAATGTTTTTATGTATATAATAAAATAACTTACATATTTCATATTATTATTATGTATCCCAATCACATGAAATAAATTTATAATTATTGTATTTATTTTTCTATTTATGTATTAAATTAGATAAATTTCGTTTACCAAATAATGTTTTAAGATAACAGGAATGAAAAAACAAATGCCATTTTGTTTGGTTGTTTTTAAGTTTGATGTTTTTCTCTTTGTATTGTTACAAATTACATTTAGTTGTTTGTTGTATTTGTATAAATATCTTATTATAGAGACTTAATTATTGTAAATATTTTAGTTTTAATAAAATATTCAGATTAACTTATGCTTTTAAATAAATTATTGGTTGTGATTTGAAAATCCCACGCCTCTTTTAGGTAATTGTTTGGAAATTAGGTAGTCACATCGAATTTATGGAGAAGAATGTACAATAATTAACTTCACAAAATGAAAATACTGAAAAACCTAATACAAATGCATTTGCTAAATTTATACTTATTTTCACCCTCTTCGGAAATTTTTCAGCGGAATATAAGAAATGAAATGGCAAATCCAAGGAAATACTTAAATATGTATTGTCGCTTATGAGAAATGGAGTTTTTGAAATCAATGAACACTAAAATTGTAAGATTTGTCGATTTTCTATCGATCGTCATTTATTTTGCGGGTGACATTTTTCGATTTTTCATAGCTATTAGGGCACCGTCAAAGAGTATAACTATGCATCAAATTGCTTAACCGGAATCTTTCGTTGTGGTTATCAAACACTACTTTATGGATGTGAGTATAATCTCATTTAACTATAAATTTCTCAAAGTTTATTAACAAATTTTAATGAATATTTATTTTTATTTTCAATAAAAAATAATTACTAGTACAATTTCTTCGATTATTACGTCAATGAGACTGTAATAATCTCAGTTTGATTGTTAAAAAAACAATTTACCGTTTATGTATGTATTCATACACCCGTGCTCGTATGTTTATATTTGTTACATTTTTTAATGCGCATGTCATAAAAACAAAACATTTCGATTACGTATTAAAAACCATATTTAAAAACACATTTAAAATAATTTTGTATAAAATATTAAAATAAAAAAATTTTCTTTGTGTTTACTGAAATTTCTTTAACACAGAAATCAGAACAATATGGAAGATATTAATAATCAGAAAAAAATTTTTAATGAAATGTTCTTAAAAAAGTTTGAAAGAACATATAAAGAATTGATTTATGAATTAAATTGGAAACGAGTAATAAATTTTTCTTTACTTTTTATTAAAAATTTTAATGTTTTTATAAATTTTTCGATTTTATTTTGAAGCATTTAGTTACAAAGTATGAACAAGATTTACAAAATACATTATTAAAACAACGTGAACTAGAAAGAGAACTTGATACCGAACGGAAATTGTTAGAGCAGAAAACTCAAGAAGTAGAATGTTTAAAACAAAATTTAGGATCTTTAGAAAAAGAATGTTATCAAACGATTGAAAAAGAATCAAGAACCACAGTTCACTTGGAAGTACTTGTAGGCAGTCATTTTTTTATTAATTCTCGATAGATATAGGTCTGCAATGTTTAATCTGAAAACAAAATTTTTGTACTGTAAGAAGTTATCTTTGGAAAGTTAACAGTCTGATGTTAGTGACTTTTAGCTATGGATAAAATTGTTGATCAAACTACTTATTTTAAAATTAATTTTATTTTTGTGTATTTGTTATGAGACTAGTTGTTCCTACCACTTTGATTTTTGATTATCGGGTGTTCCCGAAAGTCCGTTGGTTATTGGTCTATTAGTTTGAGGCTTTATACATCAATTTGTCAAGTCAAGTCTTTTTCATATTTTTTTTAGATATCTTTATCATTCCAAATTAAATTTGCCCTTTTATCAATGATTATTATGTGTAAGAGGTTCTTTGTCAGCATAAATTTTTTATTACTTGACAGTTTAATTATGTGTATCGATTCAAAATATATACATTGATGTAATATACATTGCCTATAACTTTTGAAAAGTGATATTTGAACAATTTTTGATTATCATGAATTTTTAGTTTTTCTTTCCGTGGCACTTCAATAAAAAGTACTTTTGATTAAAATATGCATCGAGGAAATTATACTTTTTTTTGAGGACTAATTATTTATTTCCGTTTTTATGTGCTTGCCCCCATTTTTCTTAATGATTTTAGATTATTCGCGTATTCGAGTATTATAAAAAATACTCATCGAGTCCTTTGGATAACTTGCAGCTATCTATTATACCGATAGAGAATAGACAAAAATTTAAATTTTAAAATAACTCTTAAAATGTTTTAAATCGATGCAAAAACTTGTACAAATTTTTGAGTATTGTAGATAATTGTCGCTTTCGCATTAAATAATATATAAGTGTTGTATTATAGGAAAAAGAAAATAAATTATTACAATCTCAAAATTATAAATTAAATGCAGAGAATACATCAAAAACAAGTAAAATTGAGGAACTGGAAAATCGTGTAAAATGTTTATTACAATGTGAGAAAGATTTGAACGATAATTTAATTTCATTTCGTCAAACCATAACGAATCTTGAACGGTAATATTTTATGATTATTTTCTGTAACAACATATGGGACAGGTAAAGTACCGATGTTTAAAGTATGGGAATTTGTTGTAGTCAGAGGGGGCATGCAAATATTAGCGATTTGTGGTGACTAACACATAATTGTATTGGTTCATTTGGAATCAGCCAACTCAAGGGAATCATTGATTATTCCTTATTTAAGTTTATTTTATTTATTTATTTTTTTTAAATCAAAATTTTCAAAATAGATTAAAATCCGACAAAAAAAAAAAAAAAAATTATTCGAATATTTTCAAAATATTTCAAGTTTACCGAAGAGAAGGGTCCTCTGCTTTGTCTCCTTGTCCCATACAATATTTTAAAATAGGGTTAATATTTTTCTTTTATATACTACAGATAAATTTTAGCAAAATTAATAAAATATTATCTTTTCAACATCGAAAATGATCGTGCATCAAATTTTTTCGTTAGCAATTGGGTAAAAATGAATCTAAAGATCATTTTAAGTTTAAATTTGATTTTTGTATAAATTATAGAAGAATAATTTTTGTCATAATAATTTTATAAACGTAGTAATTTTAGAAAAAAAAATTTAATAAAAAGGCTGAAGATTAATTTCAAAACCATCACCTCTTAGTAAAATTTATTAAATAGTTTCTTTTTTTCCCTAAAATCATTATTTTTTTCTAGTATTTTGAATGCTATATTGATATTTGTCAAATTTCTAAACAGATATTCGGACCAAATAAAAGCTGATCATGAAAGAATTAGAAAATTGGTAACTAATAAAGACGATTTGATGAAAAAATTAGAAATCAGTTCGAACCTGCAATGTTCAAAATATTTACAAGTTCGAGCCCAAGTTGATAAACTTCAAAATGAGTGTAATTTGTTAAAAGGTATTGCTTGGATTTTTCGATTCGTTAAATATTATACCAAGAGGTTCAACCACTTTATTGGAAAAGTAAGACTTTTAAGTCCCTAGGTTTGTACGAAATTCAGTGGGCTAATTTAAAGATGGTGTGTGCCCTAAAGGCCATCCCTGCAACTTCCCGCTAATTTCATACCTAAGCACTTAAAAAGTTAACATATTACAATGTTTTTGAGCTTATCGAGCTCAAAAATATACTTATTTTATTTTTGAGCTCGAAGAGTTAAAAAGCTAGCTGTTCTATACATTTAAACATTTATAACTTATGAATGGATGAACCAATTTTCACATGGTTGGCGGCAACCGATGTAGTTTTTCAATTTCTACAAACGAAACAGAGAAGACATTTTGGAGTTAAAAAATAATAATCACTCTTTTCGAATTTTTGACGAACTTCGCGACGATCGACACGGTTTTTAGAACTATAATAATTATTTTATTTCATCAAAAACGATCCGAAAAGAAATGTCGTAGTTATGTTAAGAAAACACTTTTTTGAAGTTTTCGTTCACGACATCTCTCGAACGAAACAACTGATTTTAACCGGATTGGCGGCGATCGACGTGGCTTATCAAGGTTAAGAGCTGATTAAATTTGGAGTTTAACGATAGATAGCGGTTAACTTCCTTACATACACACACACACACGCATACAGGTATAGTGACAACCTCGCAGGGGTAGTCAGGCTTCCTGATGAAAACTCAATTTTGCAAAACGGGGTAAAACCAATAACTTTCCGATTTTTGAAAATCTTCGATTTTCTTAGCTTATATTTTCTATTCATTAAAATTTTGAATTTGAATTAATTTTATTTTTCTATTCATTCCGATTTAAGTCCATTCCAATTTTAAATGAATTTTCAGAACATGATAGGATTGAATCGAAATAACTAGTTTTTGAGTTGATACTTGAGTAAAATTCGTTTGTAATTTTCCTTTTTTTTAATATTGTTTTAGCTGAGCTAGATGAAGAACGGTCTAAAACAGCGAATAAATCTAATATGAAATCGAATAATAATCACAGCGTTATTGAAGAGGTAAATCACGGATTTTTCACTTAAAATACAATAGTAATGGATCCAGATTATAGCATTTTAAATATTATAATTATTAATTGATCCTCTTAACTTTCATCAATGATTTTACGAAAAATATCGATTTATTTTAAATAAAAGTAACAATTTTTCAAGTCGAAATTCTTCCCCTATTTCTAACTTTTCAAAATTTTATTTAATACCTGAAAATACAGCCAAAAGTCGTAGTAAATCTAATAAATTTCTAAATTACTTTTTTTTAATGCCAAAGATAAAAGACTCGCTAAAAAAGGGTTTGGGTCAAGGATAAATTAATTACATATATTTGTTCAATTAGATTGTTAATTTTTTGTTTTATTTTTATAAAGCGATTTTTTTTTTAAAATTTTGTAATAAAATTACAAGTTTAACATAATTTAAATTTATTGCAATGTTAAAAATGGCACAATAATTTGGCATTATTACTGGAAAAGATATTTATTAATACGATTAAAATTAAACATTAAAATCCTAAAATATTTGATAAATCGATCTAGAATAACATTTAATGCCACTTAAATAATTAAACAATAAACACTCGAATATAATTAAGAAAATAATTAGTTAGGTGAGAAGGAAGTTTGGAAGTTAGAAGGAAATATTTTACGTTGGACATTTAATTTCTCATTTTAGCGAATAATTAAAATATAAATAATTAATCATTTCTATAGTATTGTTTAAAATATTTTTCTAAAGTTTACAAAAAGTTTTATAATAATTAATGAGAACTCTAGGATTTTTCGAATAAATTTCGATTTTTCCCCCAATTTCCTAGATCAAATTATTTTGTATTTTATAAATACGTATTTCGACTACAAAGTAGTCATCATCAGTTTTAATTAGTACGGCAAACCGTCACCACATTAGCAATGAGTAACATCTCCTCAGAGAATCATTACAACTAGCTAATTCATACTGATGATGACTACTTTGTAGCCGAAATACGTATTTATAAAATACAAAATAATTTGATCTAGGAAATTGGGGAAAAATATCGAAATTTATTACAAAAAGTTGATAGATGGCATTAAGTGTTAGTATCTTGCCGAGATATGATTATATAGTAATTTAAATATATTTCCACTTAGTATTCATTTCAATTAAACAAAGTATGTTATGCATTACATTTAGAGTCAATTTTTAAGTTGTTCGTTAGTTACCATTAATTTTTTATTTCAGTTGAATTTAGTATCGGAATTACGTGAGGATTTACAAGCCGAACGTTCTATAAGTGCAAAATTAAATGAAGTGATTGATCATTTAACAAAAGAATTATTGAAAGTACGCGAGCATAAGAATACGACACAAGATAAAATAACAATTGGTACACAAACCGATTAATAAATTTGATTTAATTTTAATTTTATTGTTTTATTTAAATAAAATCTTACGTCAACATTAAATGTATTATTATTATTTTTTTATTTCCTCTCATTGTAAAGCATTTAGGAAACGAAAAGTAATGTGTTAAATTAAATGATTTCATTTTCCGATGAATATTTGCCCAGTAGAAATCTTTTAATTACTGCTCTGATTAATTTAAAACAGTTTTAACGGAGCTAATAATCTGTACAATCAATCATCTCCAAAAAAACGCACCGACCAAAATATTTCTTATTTATTTAATATTAAATACACGATTTTATGCTGTATTTTACAATTTTTGGGTTTAAAATAAACGTTATACTTAGATAAAAAAAAATGATATCCGTTAATGAAACGTTAAAACTCAATAGAATCGCCTATTTTGTAATTTTAAATAAACACGAATATTCAGGTCGGTGTGTTTTTTTTGGATTTGACTGTATGTTGTTCATTTTTTTTCAAATTAATATGAAGTTGGTTTAATATGCACAATAGCGGAGCAAAAAATCCTTTTGCCTGTCTGTATATCCACGAATCACGAATGTCCGATTTTGAGGGAAGATTTCATCGGAAAATTATTCGTGGCTGCCTGAAGTTACATCCTATAAAATTTTTATTTGCGTAATCAATGATGCCTGTTCCGAATTTAATCGTTGAGGGCAAATGACAAACTGTAAGTACAAAAACTATCTATTTTTTAATACAAACAACTTTTGTTTGAAATATTTTTCGAATAATCAATATGGTGTGAGTATAATGTGCATGATATAAGTTGACTTTATAATTTTTTTATGGTAAAATTATAAATTATGGATTTGGTCACATTTAAATTTAAAAAAAAATTTTAGTCTTAAGCAGAGGGGGGAGGGTTGCTAAACAAATTTATGGTGATTGAACATTACTCAAATGCAAAATTTTCTTGTTGTTATACAACACTCAAAAGCAAAATATAATGAATAAAAAAACATCATGTAAAACAGTAAAAATTCAAAAAGCAAGAACGTCGAATTGGCAAGAACTATAAAGTAAAAATTATTATTGATTAAAAAAATTCCATTAATAATTTCCTTGTGCCCAATTACCTTTCGAAGTTAGTCACAATCATATTCTCGCTAAAATATTCATTCATTGGTGTCGACTTTGAAAGTACAATTTGTCGCAAGGAAATTATTTATATGAATTTGATATTTAAAATTATTTTTTAAATGAATTTTCAAATGAATGGGTCTGTGAAACTTGAGGAAACGACGCTATGCAGCAATACTGGAGAGACACGACAATCGTGTGGTACGATTTCTGGGGTCACGCGTCGCACGTTTCACGAGTCTACTACACTCTATTGATAGTGCGGTTATCTTTTTCCGTGAAGTGTTTATACTTGTCTTCTGCAAAATAAATACACACAAACTGTATTAAATTTTAATTGAATTAAATTAGCTCTAGTTTTGATTTCAAGTTAAAAAATTTTGTAATAAGTTGCAATTTGATTTAGAATTTTTTTTTTTACATTTGACTTTTTCCAAAAAAATTGTCTTTAGGGTTGTATTGAATCACTAAAAATTCGATCTGAAAAGGAGTAACAAATAAACAAAAATACATTTCTACTGGGTGATAGTCAAAGAAGCAACTATACATTTCCCAACACGACACGAGTGGCGCGATCCCGTCGTGTACCTCGCGAAATTTCACGTGCCATACGCCTCAATATGTGCCTTTTCTAAGAGAAGGTAATAGTAAGACAAAGTTCTATGACAAGTTGCACCAGGTATTTTAGTACGAGTAATATTGCAGCGCGTTTAGCGTATAGAAATGACTCGAAGAGCGCGATGCGATCCTGCCACTCGCGTCTGTTTGGGAACGCATATTGCCATGAAGTTCACCCTTCCAGTCGACATGTTTTTCTGTCTTTTTTGTGTTTTTTATTAGTTTTTTATTCGAAGACATGTGAATCGTATGTCGCGTGGCTCGAGAAACTCTATTTCGACCGCTGTGTCACTCATTTTTCGTGTAGCATTGCGTAGAGTCGTGTCGTCAATTTACGCTGACCCATAAATTTGGGTATGTTACAAAAATCGCGATGTGCTATACTCCACAATATGTGCTTAGCCTTAGTAATTAAATTAAATAACTCGAAGCGAGGCCACGGACACAGCTAGTTAACATTTATAAATTTATGTAAAAATTAGAAAGATACGGCCCAAATATAGATTACAATACTTACTAAAATAATTGAATTTTGTTAAAATTTGCGTGTAATACACTATAATATCAAACTGTATTATTGTGTGATCATGGTCAAATATTTTTAACAAAACAAGTAAATTTATGATATTATTATAATCAAATTAGTGGAGCGCCGTA
>CM035591.1:120118101-120150987 GCA_020423425.1 Chrysopa pallens
TACAAATTTTGTAATGGAACTGTATTTTTGAATTATACTTCAAATTTATTCTTTTAATTATTCGCTTTTGAAAAATATAAAAATTATTAAATAGCTATTTTTTGGTTGTTATCTCTTGTCTATTTCTTGATTAAGAAACAAACAAATATTTAAATAAAATAAAATGAAAACAAATGAAAATTATTAACTTTCAGTTAATTGTTTAGATTCTAAACATGTTTAGCTATTTTTAATCATTAGCATTTATAAAATATCCTAAATATGAAGTCCATACATTTATAAAAATATAATATGTAATAATATGCACTGTTACGAATTTGTAGACTGGTGATCTGTAACTGAAATTGTGGTGAATCTATACAATTCTCTTCTAAGATAGAAGAAAAATTCAAAAACAACATTGACCTATTGGACTCAATAGACCGATTTTGTCCATCCACGAACTTAAACTCACATTTTATGTCTAAAATACGTCACCAAAATTTCAGATCGCTATTTCTTTTCGTTTTTGAGTAATCTTTATGACGAACGGATGGGAAGATGAATGGACATGTGGAAATGGACTAATTAGGTGATTCTATGAATACCTATACCAAAATTTTGTTTGTGGCATCCATATTTTCTAGCGTTACAAACTTTAGAATACAATTAATATATTTCAGCATTTTATATATATGTTGAGTATAATAGAATAGATGCTTGTAGGTCCATTCAAACAAATCAGTCACGTCACCGTTTAGTCACAGTTCAATAATTCCATCTCAGTCAAACATAATATTCTTTTGTGGAAAGTAATAGAGGGTATCTACACTTGCCCGTCACAAGTCAGTCTCAGTGAACAATATTTTACAATTGGACTGACGACAATTTTTGTTGTTTGTAGATACAGAACTGTATCTACCTCGAATACTGAACTGTGACTGAAATGACACGCGACGGACATGTGTAGATAGGCTGGTAATTTCTGACTATAGGTGACAGTCATAGTCACGTCATTTTAAAATTAGTCACTAACGGTACGTCGACTAGCGGTTTTTGTGGTTGTTTGTTAGTGTGAAAATACATAAATCATCGAAGGAACAAGAACACTACGAAAACTGAAGTGTGAACTGTCACGCGATAGACATGCAGATAGCTTGGATATTTCTGATTGAGACTGATAGGTGACTGAACTGTGACGTGAATGATATGTGTGAATAGTACTTAATGGAATACTATCCCCACTTGTCCTTCACAGTTCAGTCTCAGTGTAGCCAGTGCGACTTCAGTTTCAGTTCGTTTTTAAATCTGCCACCAACGATATTTTAAGAATTTGACGGACGGTATGTTTAGTGAATTTGTTGTTTTGCGTTTTTAAGGGTTCTTCCAATTTTCTCAACAAAATATTAAAACATTACTCACTCATTCTAAAATATTCATGAAACTTTGTTTCATTATGAATCAACTTTTTATACCGGATGGTAAAATCTCTTTCAATTTCTCTTTACATCCATAAATGATTAACTTATTTACTTTTTTCGTTAATTTGGCTAATCAGGGCTAAACCGTTATTTGAGAACTTGGTCGTGAATGGTATATGCACTTCAAACTAACTGAACTGACACGCGACGGACTTGTGTAGATGTGACTGGTTATTTAGACTGAGATTGGACGGTGACTTATATGCCATAGAAATTTTATATAGGACTGAAGGGTAGGAATTCAGTTAATAAATATCCAAACTTAACAATTCAATTTAAATTTTATTAATTTATTTTTACTTTTTATTTCATATTTAATAGTATTTATTTCGAAAATGCTGCAAATATAGCCCATAATACATCACATGTATTTGATTTAGTAGCTTCTTGTTCAAAGTTTAAATCTAACAGTTCACGAACACGTTTCATCGCTAATTCATAATCTTCATCATTTAATGATGCAAACGCATTCTCTAGTACATTACTTGCATGTGCTAATAATATCAATGATAATAATCTTTTATCAATACGTTGTGAATCATTTACCCATTTTGATAAAACTGCATCTTGGATCTTTTTAACAAGTTGATATTTGGTAGCATTGTCTATTAATGGATGTGTTGTCATATCAAACAATAGAAAATTTTGTTTCTCTGTTGTTAAAACACCTTTTTCAACTAAATTCTTAGCAACTCTCTCTCTAACATTCTTTAACTGATAACGAATTTTTAATGGATTCCATGTTTCACCACTAAGATCTCCAATCCAACGTTCAACAGTTTCCCGTGGATCACGTTCTTTTATGTGTTTGAGTGCCTCATCTAACAATGCATCACCAATAGGTGTTTCCGATTTGACCAATAGTTTACGTGATAATAAGCTTCGTCTACGCACACTAGCTGGTTCTAATTCGACTCGTCCACGTAAACCTAATTCTGTTAATATACAGCCACGTAGTCCACTTGATATGTGATCATTCCAGAATGATGTGTATCCTTCCTTATCTTTCAAGCCAAGCAAGAGAACTTCCTCCATCAATGTTAATCTAGTTTCTTTGGAATCACCATCTTGACTATTATCTGCACTTGAACCAATTGTATCTTTATGTGAGAAGTTCCCATCACTGTTTACATGTTTCCGTTGTACTAAACCATCTGTTTCGCTACGATCCATTGTCAAATAATTACAATTCTTTAAATTTCAGTATATTCTTTATCCTTACGTTATGAGTTCAAAATCGCCTTATATATTCGAAAACTATATTAACACCGATAAAAATAAATATAAACAAACTTTAAACCAAATTCAAGAAATATACGAAATATTTTGGATAATTATTTTCAAAAAAATATATTTGGGTAATTAGTTAGAAATATTACACATTTTAGAAAATATCTAAGATTTAAATAAATGCTTTATCCAGAGTTTAATTTAAAAAAAAAATACGATCAATAAAAATTGAATGTTGACATTTCTAATTCAAACTAGTTACTTTGATTAAGTTAATTATTTTTACTAGTTGATTGCCATACAAGTTTTGGAAGATACTCACTTGTGGTATACAAAAAATTTCGTCAAAGGTTTACCAATACCAATAAAAGTGCTAATACCTCTTATTTTTATATAACAAATTGAGTCAATGTATGATATTTTTTTTCTATGATTAATTTAAAAACAAAAGAAAATATTTTAAATTCATAATTATCAATTTTACTTGACAGAATAAATCAAGAATTATGGGCACCGTGTAATAAAATGTTTTCATTCGTTTCTATGGTTACGAAATACTACTGCATCAATCAAATGATATTATAAGTCTGTGAATGGTATATGATTTAACATAGAAAATTTCTCATAATTTATTAACAAATTTAAATAAATAATTATTTATATCAGCAATTAAAAATAATCACTAATGTAATTTCTTCAATCATTCTTAAATTTGTCAATTGTTTCAATTTTCAAACCAATAACTACAATAGGGCTTTTCATTTTAATTTTCGATTCGTTTTTGTTTCGGACAGAATGTCAAAAAACTAATGTAATAAAATGAAAAGCAAATATTTTCTATCTTTGTCAAACTTATTGTCAACAGTACGAAACAAATTTTAAAATGAAAAGGTCTATTAAATATAATTTTTTTTAAATTGTTAAATAATTTTTGTTTGACATTTGCTTTAGAATGTACATTCAAACAATTGAACTAATAATTATAATTTCTAGAACGTGAATGATTTATTACAAATTTTAGATAGATCGTAGCGCATCAATCTTAGTTTCAATTCAATTCTTTCTAGTTTGGAAACTATAAAGTGAAAATTTTATATTTTGGCATGGCTTATTTTTTTTTTCAAAACTCTGTATGTTTGTGGGTAGATAAGGACTTTAAAGTGCATTTTATAGTGTTCTATTGTTTGTTTTCCACATTTTCTTACTTTAAATGCGATATGATTTTTACGAAAAATTTCACCTCCCCCCTTTGGGGAAAAAATACCCAAAAAATATCATTTCTTCTACACATACAAGAAAAATGCGGTTTTTTACAATAACATTTGTTTTCATGTCATCCCACTTTCATTGTTGTGGTGTCAAGGAAGATGTGGTTTTTTGTTAACATCTAAGTGTGGTCTACAGTTCATGGAACTACTAGTAAGAAAATACAGTTACGCACATTTTAATGTCAATATTAAAACGAAAAAATTCCCATAAAATATTTAAGAATAAACTTTTTTCCTTATAATATGCTAAAGGTATTTCCCCGACTAGTGATGCAGTTACATTTTAAAATAATATCACCAAGAGAGTTACTAGGAATAAATTAATAAAAATTTTGGAAATACCTATCATTAAATTTATATAAAAGTACACCTTGATTCTGCTTTTACTTTCAGTTGAAAGAATATCCGTACAGTGTATACGTTTGTTTGGGTTAGCATTATTTGTGTTTGCATTTATTATTTTTGCTAGGATATTGTTGTTAATTGTTTTCAAAATAAAAACATACTTGTGTAATTGAAGGTAAGAGAGTGTTTTTTTTTTAAATAAATTATTATAAAATAATGAATGGATTTATTTATAATTTAATCGCAAGGTCAACCACTAAATTACATATACTATCCCTTATTATTTTTGTGATTTGATCGGATATTTATTTATTGTGTTAATTAAATGTTTTTAGCATTAATTCAATTTTGTAATACCATTTTATATTAAACAATGCAAAATTAACAAACAAATTGCATTTATCATAGTTGAATTATTTAGTTAATTTTCATTGAAAAGAGTTCCATTTTAATAATTAGTAATCTGTTGTGTTAATTTTTCGAATATAATTTTGATTGTCTTAAATCAACGCCTTTAAAATATGCGCCATTTATTAGTTGGGTTGGATCGAGATTTATCTTTTCGTTTTAAAAATTCAAATAATGTTAAATTTAGCATTTTTGGATCATCCCCTCCCTCGTAAGGACTAAAGCACATTTTTTGTCACCTCTCTGTAAATATCAAGTCGTGAAAGCCCGCCCCTTCAACACATGTAAATTTATATAAAGCAATTGATCTAGGTGCAACTTGCAAGGTCCACACGACGAACTTCCCAATCGGGAGAATAAAAAACAGATTTTGTTTATTATTATGAATATGGGTATTTTTTATATTTTTAATTTTTTAACCGATTTTAAAAAAGGAGGAGGTTTTCAATTCGACTGTCCTTTTTTTGTTTGTTACCTCAGAACTTTCGATTTGGGGAACCGATTTTGATGATTTCAATTATCTGAAAGTTGGTTCTTCCCGTGTGGTCCCATTTGGTCCAGATCTGATGGCCCTAAGGACAGAGAAGGTGCAAAAATAGTTTACAGTAGTAAAATTTCATCCAAATGAAAAAATTTCCGTGGTTGTATACAACACTCAAAAGTAAAATATGAAAATTAAAAAAAATCCGACTTCAAATAATGAACTAAAAAGTAAAAAATAATTAATAATGTTTCCTTGAGATCAATTACCTTACGAAGTTGATGCCCATGATTTGGTAAAAAATGGATTGGTTGGCGTCGACTGAGGAAGGTAAATGGTCATAAGGAAAAATTTTTACTATTATTATATTTTATATTTTACTATTTAATTCATTTTTTGAAGGCGGCTAATTTTTTGAAATTTTTTTTTACTCTCAACAAAAATGGCTGGAACGATTTTGCTAAAGTCATTCACTTTTAAGTAACGTAATTATGTGTCGAATGAAAGTGGTTTCACGTCAATGTCCTTATTTTATCTCGAGATAATCGAGACGAAAAATTTTGAACGTACAAACATATATATTTACATACACGCACATAGATATTTCTTTAAAAATTTTGGCTTTGGGTTCTAGTGACTTTGAAACGTACTGATACGTCTAAATTCGGAATTCACAAAATCGGCCTCATTATAAGAATTTTCCAATGGGAACTTAATAATTGAATAGATACCCCCACCCCTTCCATACTTATTATTAATTAATCATTATGAACATTAAAACCGATTTCGATTAATTAATTTTTTCCAAAAAGTTTTCATTACACCTGAGTGTCCAATTGCATTCAACTATAACGTATTCAAATTTTTCATATATCTAATATGTATAATATTTTATGTAGCCACGTAATTTTTTGTGAAGATTAATTAATAATAGTTTTAAATAATAGTATCCTAATGAATAATTCATAAAAACCCAAACACTCTGTATAGAAATAAAATAGGATTGAATAAAATAAAATACCAACTTATGAATTAAGTATGAAGTTGAAAAGAATCATTGATGTAGAAAACCTCTAGCATTAAAAGCATTGGTAACATATATACCAATTGTCTTTGGTTATATTAACGATTTGGTATACATACACATACGCAGTCAAGTCTCAATTGTTCGAATTTTGCCTGGAAGTAAAACAGCTGAAAGTGTTGAACTTAGATGCTCTGATTTCTGTTACTGTGATAGACTCCCCAAATAAGAGTGGATTTCAGATTATTCAGCTCAATAATTTAGCAGAGGTGTTCTTCCGGAATAAGAAGTCTAAAAGAAAACTCTTAGCCCTATAGGAAATGTTACATTATGGAACGAAAAATAAAATAAATGGCAACATTCAAAAATTAAGTAATATAAAACGAATGATGTCTCCAAAGAATTCGATGAATTGTGATTCTGTTACCAAATATTCGATCCAAATTAAACTCACAACTCTCAAATAGTAATTCACCCTGCCTGAGCAAAAAAAATTAATTTAAACTTGCCAAAATACATTTAAAAAAATATATTTAGAATTTGAAATGAAGAATATTAAAATTCAGAACGTCTTATTTTTCAAATTGAATGAATGTTATTTGACTTGGTCGATAAGGAAAAATAAATCACAAAAATGAAAATATTCTACCTAGCAATACTGTGTACTGTTGTTGTATAATAATAATAATAATAATCCCATTTGGTTAATGGCTATATAGCTGAAAGTAGCTGAAGCCAGAAATTAAAAAAAAAATAAAAATAAAAATATAGTGTGACAGAGCGTGGCGAATCGAGGTGGTATCTTCAAAGGTGCACTAACTGTTTACTGTCAGCAACTCACACTGAGTAACCAGGTCTTTAGATTCTTCTATCATACCTAATATCATTTTTGGATTGAATAAGTGATTCTTAAACAACCAATTTCAAAATTTTGTTAGTACTTTGATTATTTTCTAGTGTAATAAATCTTAGACTAAGTTTAATATACCCTCTTGTTTTATATCGTGTAAAAAAAGAGTAAGTAATGTTTTTACTTAACTATTTGAAAGGCAATCGGTATGAACTTTCTTTTTATTTATATTAGAAATAGACTGTTTTACTAGAATAATATAATAAATTATCCAGAACTTGTTAAAATTCACGAACAATTTATATTATTCTGTGACGGATCATCAAAAATTGTTTATTATATAAAAAATTTAGAGTGTAAAATATGAGAAATATTAAAAAAAATATAGAAAATCCATTCCAGCGTAATTATGAAATAGGTTGAGCGTGAAACTTACCTACAAATATCTCAGAAAATAATTATATACATATTATGAAGTTCGGGGAGCACACTCGGGGTGATATCCGGATCCATAATATCTTAGCTACTCTTTGCTCGAATCCATATATGGCCAAAGAACCACATTGCTTACGAATTTTGGACGAGGCTAAGCTCCACATCGGACTGTTGAGTCTATTTATGATGAACTGGAATTCACTGACAGAATTCAGTAGACGATTTTTGGGCTTGTATGTCCATCACCTTCTCTATACGACTAAAGTCTTTTTTTCCTCAGTTATATAAGTGAAGAAAGAATTAATTTATGTCCACAGCATAATTTTTCTTTAAAACATCAAGTATTTTATTTTTTTTAAATAAAGTATAAATAGGGATCAGCCTGTCTACTTGCTTCTGAGTACGTCCGCCTGGAGTGAGTTTTGTATTTACAGGATGTTAGAATAAGAATATAATATTATTCATTCAAACAGATCCCGCATTTAGAAAATGTTAAAAACAACATAATTTTAATGATCGTAGCAAATTAGAAAAAAATATTAATTTTCAAAAATATCGATTTTATTTTCTGTGTTTCAGTTTTTTAGCTTTAGCTACCATGTTACAAATATTGAAAATTAAAACATTTATTGTCAATATAATCCAACATGAATTTGAAATAAATTTTTTAAATAAAATAGCCGAAATATGGACGTTCAAAATTCTTAATTAAACAAAGAAGGTGATTTGCATTAATGACCTCATACATGTTCATCTCCATAGTGATTATACATAAGGGTAATTCTACGGCAAGATGACCTATCGATGTAAATGGCACTTATTTACACTTTCCTTTAAAATTAAGGATAAATAATGTTAGTATACATAAATGAGTTGATTGTGAATAAAAATGTTAAAATAAATTACTTTAATATTCAAGCATTTTGTCGTGCGATTTTTCTATAGAAAATGACCGCTTATCGTAGAATCTACCCATAAAACTTGTTAGTGGAAGAAAGAGATGTAAAACAATCTTTAAGAGTCTATAGCTTACTCGTTTTGAATCAAATTTAATTTAATGTTCGAAATTTGTTTGGTACTGAGCCTAGTTTCACATTTTGATCGGTAAAATAGTAAATTTTTTTTGATTGCATCTTCCCTATTAAGTGATTTTAAAAAAATTGGTAATTTGTTACTAAAAAATGAAAGACATAATTTGACATGTTGACTATACCTCTCTTAGCCGACTCGAGTTGACTCTACCCGAACGAGCATTACATAGCTAAGCGTTATGGCTCAGTCTGATTCAATACCCACAAAATAACATAGCACGCCTAAAGAAGTTTTCACTTCAAGAAAAAATCCATTCAATAGAGCGTCAAGCGATAATGTCCGCAAACAACACAATTTTAACACAACTATTATTTCAATAAAACACTTGCATTTTTGAATACAAGTTTTTCTTGAACACTCTGTACATATGTGAATGTATATGTAATATGGGTGATGGTAGAATTAACTTAGAAGAAGTGAGTCGTAAATGGAGTTGAATGAGTCGGTAAATGTGTTAGTGAGTGAAGTGCTCTTGAATGGATGGATACTTATGCAATAATATTTATGTCAGTGTAACATAAAGGAGAAAATTGGTGTGTTATATATATATTATAGTATATGAATTGGTGACTGCTATGATCGATTGTGTTGTAGTAACTAACAGTCCAGAGTTTGAGCCCCACTCTCTTACTTATATCAATGTTGTATTATTATTATTATATCATGTACCTACTCTGTAGAACTCAATTATATCTATATACTTTTATTTTATATAATACTGAGTGTCCTCCCCTCATATCAATTATCACATTTTGTAAGAACTTTTCCGAAAACTACTGACTTTGACTAACTTTGTCTCTGTCACCTGCTTTCATATACCGTTTCAAGTATTCCTCCTCCAATTTTGCAGTAGAAACATCAAATCAAGACCCCCCTACTGACTTCACGTAATTACTGATCTCAGCCGATCACCGAAGTTTAGCAACATCAGACAAAGTCAATACTTGGATGAGTAATCGCTTAAGAATGCTGTTGTATAGAATATACTCACTGTAGTCACAATTGACCTTAGATATTATTTCATGAATTTATACGATAAAAATTAAAATTTCACAACTGAAGATAACAAATAACAGAGATAAATTAAAATCTCACTTATGGTTAAGTTTTCATGGCTGAAATATTTTTAATTATTTACCTTACAAAATTACACTATAAATATAAACAGATATTCACTATAAAAAACCAAATGAACAAACTGTTATGCTGTTACATGATTATGCGAATATATATTCTAACATTTTTAATTACCTGAATTTGAGATAGACTTATGACAAATCTAAACTGTTAATGAATAAAGTTTTTAAACAAATATTTTTTGAAGAAGCAAACTTAGATTTATTTGAATTTTTCTTTTATTTTTTATAGTTTAAAACATGGGTCATGGATCCGTGTGGATCGATTTTGCTCATTCGCAAACTTAAATACGCCATTGACTAGTTGAATGATTCTTTCATGCCTTCAATAATCACAAACGTTACAAATTTTTGTTTGTTCATCTCGTAAAAACCACTATATGTTTCTGCTATAATTTCATTCATATGAAGCCTTAAAATAATTGCAATAATTTAATTGTTATACTATCTGATATAATTTTTCAAGTAGTCTGTGTTAGACTTAGACTATAAAGATATAGTTTTAAGAATATAAATTACTTGAACATTAATCGTTCTTACCTATTATTGCCAAAGAGATCGATTTGCTTGTAGTACACATAATAAAATTTATAATTAAAAACGAATTTAAAAAAACAAGCTTTTATATAATATTTCAATTGTACAAAAAAGAAAATAATAACTTTATGGGAGAGCTTAAAAGCTTAGGGAGTAAGTTAACTATTTAAACCTATTTCAAATACAATATTTTCCAATAGCTCTGTACGTAGATACATGCATCTATATTATTTTATAAAGTAGATTGGTTATCTGCAGACCGCAACTAAATTTTGTCTTTTTGTATAAAGCATTGAAAAAAAAATATAAGCCACGTCTTTTTAATATTATTGGTTTATATATAGTTTATTATTATTTTTAAAACGATTAGCATGAGTTTGTTTGCATCGTCTGTTTTACATTTATATAATATATAGCCTAAGCTTTATTTGTAATATATTATCTTAAAAACTGGTTACATTGAGATTTACAAACATGATTATTTCGATTAAAAATTTGCAATAACAATTAAAAAAAACAAAAAAACTTGCCAAAAACTGGCCAAAAACTTTACCTAAATGGTTAGGTAATCTTAAGTATTAAGTTAAATACTTGACATAACTTAAGCAAATATACAAATATAAGATATAATCGAAAATACAATCGAGTGATTGAGTTCGTTGATTTTTGCAAATGGAAATTTACGAGAAGATTGTTTTTGGAGCTGTTTGGACAGTCGAGTCTGCTCACCAGTATCGTGGTCAGCAGAAATTTTAAGAGATTTTTCAAGAATTTGCAAATACGTTAACGTTTTTATTAACAAAATTTCAATGCTTATGTTATAAACTTAAATATACTGCATGTCGAAGTAAAAATAGTTTTAAAAATTGGGGCCTTGATGGTTTGATGAGTTTCAGAATAATAACCTTTACAGTAAATTTCTGGTATACGATAAACCTGTTTCCACAAATTCTATAAAAATCGTAGAGATGTTTATCATATTTCAAAGACGCAGATAGAGACGTTGGGAACAACTTTTATGGAAATTGTACTCCGTTTCTTTGAGGAAAATCTGCAAAAATAACAACTTTTGATCAAATACTAGGAGGAAAGGATTTTTTGCACTTGTTGAGGAATAAAATGGCAAAATTAGTGTACGTTAAAAGTGAAAAATTAAAGTTTTTATTGATCACACGAATTGTGGGGAAAATTTCCAAATCAATTTTTTTTCTACTCAATTTAGAAAGCTACGATATTTTCGAATCAATGTGAAATGAAAAAAAAACATTTTTTGTAAACATATAAAGATGCCGTTATTTATTTCTAAGTGAGGCCCACAGTTAACAAGCCTACTAATATACATTATATATATATATAAAATCTGTTATATACTTTTATGTGTATTAGATATATACACTTAAAAGAGCTTTTATATAAAGCGCGCAATCACAGTCCATGTCACTTGCATTATAGTATTTGAACAATTCACAGTGATATTTATAATGTTTGATGTTTTAACTATATAAATATATAATACACATATAATAATAGTCAAGATAGAGATGAAATATTAAATCAACAGGCTATTACTACAGTTCGTTAGAATAGACATCAATTTGATAAAGCTCTTTCACTACACAACACTGATCGTGTCATACTTGAATTAGTAGGTATTTAATTTAATATCACTAACTCCTACTTTTATATTTTAATATGTAAATGATTAGTTTATATTATTAAAGGTAACAAATTAAATTTAATACCTAGTTCTTGTTGTTATTTATTTAAACAAATAAAGTTAATTAAACTTGTACAGGTGTGTTTATAAAACTAAAAAAAAAATTATTTAATTATTTTTATAAATTAAAAGTGTTTTATAATTGAAGTTGGAAAATAATTTAATTTTTAATTCGTGTGAGTTGTTTTTTTGTTAATTATATTTGTTTATATTTATAAATAATTTAATAATTAATATTGAATAATAATTGTATTCAATAATAATTATTTCAAATCTATTTGACTTTTCAGATAATTTTTTTGATAATTGTTTTAAATATATTTATTATGTAAATATTTCTTAAATGTTTGTTGAAATATTTATTAAATCAAGCAGTAATTGAGAAAGTTAATTGTTTAATATATATTTTAAATAAAAATCGTGGAAAAAATAAAAAAATGTTATTTTATTGAATATTTTATTTTTCTAATATTTAGTTTGATATAAAATTGTATGTTTAAGATGAATTATTAATTATTTAATAAGTATTATTAAATGATAATTTAATCTTATCTTATTAAAATATGACAATGTGTATCAAACTGGTTTATAATTATCATACAATTTATTTCTGAACTTGATTTGTAAATAATTTATTGATAAATTCTTATATCATGGTTGGTTGATATTTTTAAACCAAGCAGTTATTGAGACAATTACCTATTTAATGTTTTTACATTAAAAACCTTTAAATAAATTTTCTTCACAGTGCCTGAAATTTGGGCGCACAATACTAAGAAGTGTGTCCCAATGTTTTCTAATAATTAACCAGTTTCAAACCAAAAAAAACTGAAACAAGTGAAGATAACTGGCAATATTTTAAGCAGTTTTCTTAAAAAAGTTGTTTATCTTGAAAAAACAAACAAACGTTTTCGTATTTATTTCTTCTACTTTTTATGGATTAAAAGATGGGTTACGATCCATCGGATCTAATTGACCAATTTTGCTCGTTTACCAACTTAAACTCACTTTTAAGGTCTAAGCAGACAAACGAAAAGAGACTATCGATTCTATGAACAATCAATACCAAAATGGTTTTAGTACCTTCGATATTTTCTAGCGTTACAAACTTTATACTAAATTGAATATACCCTCAGTTATTCTATGTATGGAGGGTATAAAAAACACAGAAAAAGGAAAATTTAAAAATAACATTAGATGGAAACAGTTTGATTTAATCTTTGATTAATAGCATTTTTATAGATTTTGGTGACAAACAAAAGTTGTATGTTTAAAAAAAAGCATTCTTTATTCATAGTATATAACATTTATTTTATCTCCTTCGATTTCAAAGATGAATTACATTTCAAATTTGAAATTATTCGTTAAGTCTTAATATATTTGAAATTACGTTATAAGATTTTCACCTTTTTTTCTAATTTCTTGTTTATGTTAAGATAACAAATGGGAAATAGACTAAATTAGGTGAATTTATGAACACTTTTACCAAAATGGTACGCCTACCATATTTTAAGCTTTATGCTACATGCAATTTTATACGCAGGTTATACAAATCGTAATTTCAATTATTTCAAGAGGATTTATAAAATTTGTAGGTTAATATTTCAAATAAAAGTTATTAACTATTAAGCTAATAAAATAAAACATGGGTATTTCAAGCGGGTTGACTGAATTCCAAAAATATCTCCTTTGTTCACGGCTCTACTGGTACATAAAGTAAGCACAATTATAACATAAATTACTAAGCACTAAAAAATTTTTTGCAAATGTTTGTTATAATTATATTAACCACTCCTTGAAAGTATACAGAAAAATAATGGAAATAATAAGTTTATACATAAAATTTATATAATACCAAGAAAAATCCTTTCATTTATAATCCTTTGGCAATTAAAATTTAGTAAGTTTCTTAATTTTGGTAAACAGAAATTTTATCTAAAATTAGTTTTTCAAGGTTTATTTCATCCGAAAAAAATGAATAGCAATTTGCCTAAAATTTACACTACCAGAACTGTCTCGTTATGTAAGAGTTGGTATCCTATACTTAAATAGTTGTCCGGAACGTCTTGAATTGCACTGAATGAGTTGAAGTTTGGCTATGGCAAATAATATATCGGCAAAACTGACATTGTCCATGGCTATGAGTTGAAAAATTGCATATTCTACATTCTGTAGTAATGAGACTCAATGGACCGATTTTGCTCATTCACAAACTTATACTCAGTTTTTATGTCTAAAATACGTCACCAAAATTTCAACTCGCTAACTCATATTGGTTTTTAGTTATCTTGATGACAGACGGGTAATTCTATGAATACATATAATAAAATTTTGTGCCTGCAGTTAATATTTTCTAGCGTTACAAACTTTAGACTAAAAATAATATACTCTGACATATTGTGAATATATCGAGTATAGAAATTCGATACGTTGTTAGAAAATAAGAAAATTAAATCAATAAAGAGATACATGTCTTTTTTTTTTAAATGAAATTGTTAAGTGAGAATTCATGTCGAATGTAACTGTTGAATATAATATGTCTGTACAGTATAAAGTTGAATACGTATCTAATTGGTTCAATTTTATAAAATGAAAATATCAAGAAATAAATTCTGAAATGTATACGTTGATATTTAATTTTATTCTTTTTTCTTACATTTCTATCTATCCTCGTTGAATTTTCTTGGATAATTTTATCTCTATAAAACGTGTAAAAGTTGCAGAAAATAAAAGAAAATTGAAATGATAAAAATTATTTATTAAATTTATCTACGTTATTTATTTTAAATATTGATTATGGTAATTTTACCTTCTTTTACTATTTTTATTCACTTTTCAAATTTTGAGACTTTTCAAAAGTGAGAATCTATACAAAAACAGTACACAGCGATCCTGGATGTTCACCCATCCATGTCCTGACTGTGCCTTTTGTTGCTTAACTTTGATGATCGGTTGAGATCGGTATAGTTACCCATTCGAATAAATTCTTTATCAATTCAGAAACTTCTTCAAAGACTGCATATCGAGAAAAATTCATTATATATTATAATTGAAAACTTTGGTGATGGGTTCAGATCGGTAATTACGTTACGTCAGTGCGGATCTTTATTTTACTATTAATGGATGAAAATGTTTAAATTTTGGTTTCGAATTTTCATCGGAAATACTTATTTCGAGGTTCTTTAAATTCAAAAAGTTTTGTTTAGAATTTGGTCTGTATGTGTGACAGCGATTCAGTATCAAATTTGTTACACAAAATTCACTAAACTTGGTATTCTTTCGTCATATTATCTCTAGTTTTGCTGCGAAGATTTTGTTTAAAATCGGGTATCCTTTATTTTAGCCAAAAAATGATAATCTCCTTTATTGAAAGTTGGGTAAATTATTTAAAAAAATGGTAAAAACCACTTTTTAATTTAGTCATAATTAATTGAAAATATATTAAAATAATATTTTCATTAAAAATTTAAATACAGTTTTAGATGAAAAAGTCTTCAAGGATAATTAATTTTTATATAAAATTAAATATTAATTATAATTTTATGAAAATTAAAATTTTTTCCCCTTAAATATTTATTCTAGACACTTGACGTGTACCGATTTTTATTAATTAACCTTCTAATATTTGTAAAATACAGTTTTAATGACCCATATATTTTATGATTTATTCGTTCAATGTTACACATGCAGCTAAATCAAATTGAGAACGGTATCTAATAGTATGGCCTCGCTTAAGACTTAATTCCATTGGGAGACTAACGTATAGTTATCTAATACACTAAGGAATTTATTATTTTGAAATGAAATAATATTTAAATATATTTCTTTAATATTATTTGACCTTTAGAGGTCAGACCAATAATTTTCAATTGAAACCTGAAAAATTTTCAGATATTTTGATTTATTTCATTGGTTTGCTGAAAAAAATTCTCAAAATATGTTCATTTATTCGGTTGCTATAACCCCTTATGCAACTTCAAAAAAATATGAATGTAAAAAAAAATCAACAATAAATTTTTCTCATGAAAATAAATCTCAAATAAAAATAAAAAAATTCTTGAATGCACAGCTTTTTGTTCTATTTTTGAGTGTTTTTCTTTAATTTATTTAGATATTTAAAAACATTTTGTACAGAAAATTGATTAAAAATTTTTTTTTTTGTAAAATGGTAATATTTTTAAATTATATAATTCTACTTTTTCCCCTGTTGTTTCGGCTATTAGAGAAAAAGTTTTTTCTATTGAGTAAGTCGTTCAAAATTATAAACTGTACACTGGATTATTGCCAAGAAATAAAGGTGAAGACAAAACTTCACTACAATTAAATTTACAAATCTATCAAACAACCCAGCCCTAGATTTTAAGGTTTATTACAAAAATTTAAAGGTTTAGTACCAATAACGTATAGTTATAATATTTATAATCATGTACATTTATGTTTGTCCTTGTTCCTTGACCGCGATTATTATTTAATCTGTAACAATTTTTACTATAGTCTCAAGGGTATGCAATAATAAGGGAAAGTAGCCCATTTCGTCATACTTTTTAATATTGAATATTTTAAGTTTTTTAAAACATGTAAAATTACTAATTAGTGCATCGTTTCTTAGCTACAAAACAAGATAAGTTTTTCAGTCACATTTATAAAATTTAATATTGAAATTTGGCATTTATGAAAGCCCGAAAACTAGTACGATTTAGAAAACTAGTAGGTTGTCGCTGGCGGTTTCGAAAAGCGTACATATAAGCCTATAATTAAATATTTACTTTTTCTATAAAAAATAATTGTATTTATTCAACAATTAAATTCCCAATTTAATTCAACTTAATTTAATTAAATATATTTGAGTTGGAATTGGGGCGAATCTAAGATCAGTTTAGAATAAAAATATTTAAAAAAAAAGTGTTTTCTAGTTATAGAAAACAAACATTTTTTTTATTTGTATTTGTATTTTATCTCTTATAGTTTATAAAAAGATCCATTGGACTCATTTTTGTATTTAAAAAATCGAATCGACTCTTACTTTTCGTCAAAAAATTCGAACACACATGAACGCAAATTCGTACACACATTGAGTGAAATTTTGCGAAAAACACTTTGACCATGAAATATGAAAATACGATGCCATTCCAGGTTTTGATTTTAGGTGCGATTCTTATAGCTTCCCTTATAAGGAAGTTTAAGATATAAAACCGCTTAAAAACCTTTTTTTAGAGTTTATCCTATAATCAATGGCGTTTCCATATAGAATTGCTATATTGATGCCAGTCGCATACGAAGTTTCAAATATGCGATATTTACTGAATAAGCACCCTTTTACGAGCTGTGGACACTATCGTTTTAAGCTACCGCGTTGCGTGGCTTGCAACAAATATATAGCGGGATAGAATGTATAGCGGGGCGCTTAAATGAATGAATTACTTATTAAAATTTAGGATGTAAATAAAATAGAACATTTTTCAGTTTTCGTGATTAAATATGGACAAATTTAGAAATATCACCCGATAAATCACTACTATAAGTAAATAATTTTCCATATTCATTATAGTTAAGTCAGTCAAACGTTCTTGTCCCACTATGATCCAGATTTTAGCTTTTTGGAGCACAAAGAGGCGGATACCTCCTTCAACGCAGGGACCGTAGCATTTGCTACATAGTTAAACCGGCATTGGCTGTGGATTGATTATACTATTATTCAAGTTATTTAAATTCATATAGATATTCAAGGAATATTTGTAATGTGAAATATATTGAATTCCCTAGTGAATTTATATTGAAAAGAAAGAAGATTTATAATAGGGGAAAGTAGTTACTATATAGTCCATTTAATTATTGATTATTGATTATCATTGACTATTATTGTTTACCTTGACTTGTTTAAAATGATTTCTGTTTGTCACATGATGAATCAAAAAAACGATTTCACACAAAAATTGTTATATGTGCTTTCGATTGGTTATTAGTACAAATGGATAGACACCATACCAATAAAACATTTAAGTCAAATGTTTTGTGTGAACACCAACATTTTAGTCAAATGTTTAGTAAAGATGTTTAGTCAAGTAGTTTATTACAGTTCTGTTTTTTTTTTGTGTACAAGTTGTACCTCCACCACTCGTATATCACAAACATATTCATCCAGTCACAGTTATATAATATAAACAGTATTGTGATAAGTAATTTTATAACATGACTGTGACTGTTTACATAGTTTTAATAAATTTCTTGTTACTGGACTAAATTATTAAATTATAAGATGTAACGATTTTTAATAAAGTGTTTAGTGTTTATCTCAAAATGTTTTAGTAAAGTAACAACTACTTATTACTTGACTAAATTATTTGATCAATGTGAACAAGGCTTTATAGTTCAAAACTTGATGAATCATTTGTAAACACTCTGTACTATGAGTAAATACTAGAAAGTTGAATGGTCTTGCATTTAATTTAATGTTTTATAATTATAATAAACACATAATACTTTTATTATGTAATAATTTGGAACAGTACTTATCATTACCAAATAAATCATATTTTACAAGGTCACTTTTTCATTTTATTAATAAATTAAATTAATTCTTATTATTTTTATCTAATTATCATCTATTTTAAATTTCATTTATTGTAAAAACAATAAAATAAAATATAATTTGTATTGTGTATGGTCATAATCATGTATCCGTAAGCACTAGGCCAATTATATCGTTTTTGATAACTATTTTTTATAATTTTAATTTTAATTAAATTTTGTTTACATATTTAGATTTATATATAATATAGTTTTTACTCGTCACAACTTTAGTGTAGGGGAGAGGTGTATCGATTGGCAGACCAGGAGTGTCAATTGTGGCACTATCGTGAGTTAATTGTTGCACCCTATTATATAGTATCATGAAGTGTGAAGTTCAAGTTTCAGTTGTAATAAGTTTAATTTATTACTTAATAGTTTATTTTATTATCTTTGGCAAATTCATATGCGAAAATCTCTGGTTGGTAAACCAAAATATAATTTGCTCCCAGAAACGCAATTTTCAGCAAGTTCTGCGGTAAACACTGTATTATATGGATTATACTCCGTGTGTAGGGATCCCGTTTCTTTATATTTTTTAACGTTCCTTGTGTGGATCATATGGCACATACCTAGCTCTTTTACAAATATTTTACATGTAACAGTTGAAACTTCTAGGCTTGGAAACAATTGACTCATTTAAAAAAAATTTTGTATTTATGCCTAAAAAATTTTTAGCATTGTTAAAACAACAAAGCCACTAGTCTAAGGTTAAAGTCTGTTAAAATCAAAATCTAATTGTGAATAATGGATAGCTTTATATTTCCAATGTATGAATTGACTCCCTGTAACAATTCACACACCTCTCCCATGCTGCGCCTTATACTTTCGATAAAAATGATATCTTATGGATTATTGTGTTTGAAATTTGATTCGTTTAAATTTTCACATAAAATTTGACCCTCTTGCCGTTGTCTCACTTTTGCGAGTGTAAAAGAAGTAAGTAGCCTACATCACTCTCAACAACCTCTTCATGTCTTCAAAGTTTCGTTTAATTCCGTTACAGAACGGATTTGGAAATAACAGTATTTCCATGCATATTTTAACCTCTTTTACTTTATTAAGCAGAACCAGACGGGTGTAGTAGCCTATGTCTCTTTCGACAACCTCTTCTTCTAATTTTGGACGAAGTTTCGTTGAAATTGACTACACCTTTTCGGAAGAATATTGCCATACATAGATTGTCTCTTTTTCCAATTATGAAAAATACCTTATTAATTTTACTGTGCGTCTGACAACGTGTATTGTGCATTTCTTGATGATCGGTATGGTAGTTTAGACGTGAAAGCATAACAAAGAAATAAGTAAATAAACATATTCACTATTAATATTTAGTTGGTTATTGCACAATTTAAGTTACATGGTTGTTTCACTATGGACCATACATTGAATTCGTTACATTAACAAATTTTATAACATTGTTATTAATAGATTTTATGACGAAAGCGTAGGAAAAGTATTCAAAAACTTTTCAGAAAGATAATAATTTATAGTTAAAACCACTATTTTGCTATTGAGCTTTCCTATCTAAAAATGATAGAGGAAATTTTTATGAAAGGATAACTCGGACAGACTTGGCTCCCAAAAAGTAAGCATTTTATGATATTTTTAGGTAAAATCATAAAGAGCAAAAAAATTTTCAATTTGTCTAAAAAAATTCCATAATACTAGAGAAAATAGTTATAGGAACTTTTTGTAATTAATTTTATTTCAATTAATTTCTGTCTGTTATAATTTCATATTTCCCTTTATTTACAATCCAAAAGAATGGAATAGAAGCTTTTTAATAATGATTGAAATCAATATTACAGTTACATTATTATATATTATTGTTTACTTACAGTATAAATCTTCCACAAGGGAATGTTAAATTTATGTTTGTTTAGAAAAAAAAGTAGAATACGTAATTGAACAGTGATTTATATATTCTTATCTTTTTTTTTTTTTTGTTACAGAATTTACTTACAATATTAAAAATGGAAGTTGAACAATTTAAAGAATTCGCCAATGAAATGGTTAATTATATTGCAAAATATTTGGAAAATATTCGAGACAGGTACGTAAAAATACTTTCTTTTTTTTCAATTTGAATTTTTTCTTAATTATATTTTCTTAATAATAATTATATTTTAATTCAATAACAAACATTAAATAAAATAATTAATAATAATAATTATATTTTAATTCAATAACAAACATTAAATAAAATGTCAGGGGAAATTGTAAATTTTGAACTAGAAAAATAATGTATTAAACCGTCAGAGTTAGAAGAAATACACTGATAATGGACACAAAACTAAGGGAGATTGAAACATAATACTGAAGCACCCTTCATTATGTAAAAAAATTCAATTTCAATTTTCACGCTCAAATAACTCAAAAAATAATTATCCGGTTTAGAAATTTGATATGCAAAATATGTAAACGGATGGCTTATCGAAGAGGTTTTCTAGAAAAAATATTTTTAAATATATAAACGAATTTTGTTTTCATGTCAATATGTTGCATATCAAATTTCAAAACATTTGGAAACAGTATTTGGGTTATTTGGCTTAATGAGTAGTAAAAATGTATTTTTCATATCTCAATCACCAAATTCAATCATATTTTTGTGGCAGTAGGACGAATTAATTTTTTTGGCATTTTTTTCTTCTGATTTTTCACCAGGTTTCAAGAGTCTATCTAATTCAATCGTAAAATTATTGTATTTTTTTACTCTATAAAAAGTATAAAACTTATTTACTCTATAAAAGCAAAAAAAAAAAAACATTGAGAGACTTTTTGACGATTTTTAAAGTATCTTGAAAAACTTGACAAGTTTAGTAAATAACAGAAAATCCATGAAAAGTCTTACAGTAGGTACCAGAAGTATGTTCTTTTTCCAATTATGATTTCTCTTAGAACGATTGGATTCAGGTGTAGGTTACCCATCGCAAATGATGCACTGAGATGTTTATCATACTTACATCCGATATGTTTGTATCATTTCTTACGAGTTTGCAAGTTTCGCAGTGGTTGGAATATCCCTTTGGTCAAGCAACCATGACAGTTCCATATTAATTGTAGAAAATTAACGAAAAAATAAAAGGATTTTAAAAGAAGGGATCAGTTATTTAATCTAATGCATCTGTTTACAAAACCATTTTTTTATCTTGAATAATAGAAATAAAACGTTTAACATTAAGCACTCTTATATAATTTTTAATTTTAGTTATGTATTGAAAATAATTTTTTTTTGCGAATTCTATACCTTTCACGATACTTTAAAATTAAAAACTCATTAATGACAAAAAAATAGGTTAATTCATAATATTTGTTTAGAATCATTTAGAATGGTTAACCCTGACTGACAATGTCCTAGTAAGTGAATAAGTGTTATATTGTTAATAGAAAGTTTTTTTGTTTCATAAAATCAAAAGATATTCTGTAATATTTATAATATTACCTATATTTACCAATAATTTTAAGGTCGTGATTATTACAAAGTTGTAGATTAATGCGATTAATATACAGAGTGTAAATATATACTTGTGCCGCGAATCAAGACGTACTAATTTGTTGAGCCCGGGCTTAAATGATGTAATTCACACGGTAAGAATTCTATATAAGGCAAAAGAGGTTTTCTGATCAGAAAATCTTATCGTGTGCGCATTCATTAGATGTGGTCTGAAGTAGCATCAGAATTTTTAATAAGAATTTCTTACAATGTTATCTGAAGTAGGCAACCTGTTAGTGAAAACAGTAATTAATAAATTTAAAATATTTGAAAGTTCATTGGTTCATTGTAGTTCGTTGTACGTACATCCGATAATATCGGATGATATGCGCTTGCTTAAGATTTTTGTCTGATGTATGATCAGAATTACCTTCACTTGTTAGTTAAACGTACAGCTTGTTCGTTGTTTAAAATAATATTTAGCTTGTGATATTTACTAGGGGCTTGTTGAAAATGGGTCGTAGTGAGTTCAATTCTGGATTTAGGATAAGTAACGCCTTGGACGAGGGAGAAAAAATTTTAGAGCGACAAGCTATAAAAATGATTAAATTCGAAAACCAATTTTGTTTAAAATTGTAGGTATAAAAACATAGAAATCAAAATCTCATTATAATTTAACAAAAATATATTTTGCAAATATCTCTGTACATGTCCAAATATCCTATTCAATTTGATAAGGCGGGATCGAATACCTCAAAAGCCAAATTTTAAATGATAGGAATTTTCTTATTGGATTTTAAATTCAAATTTTTTATCAAAGTTGAATAAACTGCAAAATTTTTGCTTTGGCCACTATTTTACATTTTCCCATTTTCCTGCTTATTTTAATATAGGTAATAGGTATTTTAATAGGAAAGATTCTAAACTTGGAGATACAAATCGAGTTTTCGAAATAGTTACAAATATATACTTTAACTAGCGGATTTCAGGCGATTTCACCCGCGTTTTCCCCGTTCCTGTGTGAATACAAGGTAGCCTATTTCACCCGGGTAAAGTGTAGCTTCCTAACATTGAAATAATTTTTCAAATTGGTCCTGTAGGTTTTAAATTTATTAGTTACATTTAAAAATATATACAAAAATACAAATGTTTTCTCCTTATAATATTAGTATAGATATGTACTCTCAAGTTGCTACTAATATGCGATTATTTATAAGTCGATTAAATATTATTTTCGATTATTGACCTAATTGTAAGTAATAATATTATGTATTATATCTAGACGTGTATTACCAACTGTTGAACCAGGATATTTACGGCCAATGATTCCTAATGAAGCTCCACAACAACCAGATCAATGGCAGGATGTTATGGCTGATATTGAACGTGTTATTATGCCAGGTGTAAGTTGAAAATTTAATAATTTTAAGGAGTCTTTATATCTTTACATAAGTTTGAATGGGAAAAATGAATTAAATCAATTTTTTTGTTTTATTTGAAAATCATTCATTTGTTCGAAATTTTTCAAGCTTCTAGCAAATCCCCTTGCTTGAAGCATATTAAGGAAATGATAGTTGAAGAAAAAAAAGCATAATAGCTCAAGACATTAAGACCAAGTTCCTTGATGGAAACGATTGCCAATTATTATAGAAAGCATCTACCTTCGTAAAGATTAGAGAACAGTACAGCAGGTTGGATGACATGTTGAGTCTTCTTCTGGTAGTATGTATCCTTTCCAAACCAAAATGAGGCCGAAAATTTGATTAAAACGGTTTTTTTATTATTATACGAAAAAAACGTTTATAAGTCGGGAACATTCCAGGTTTCAACCTTTACTACTTCCACCCACTCCTTTTGCATCTTTTGTTTTCAAAATAAGGTCCTATTACTTTTTCCAGAATACTGGAATGCTATTTACTAGTTTTACTTTAAATTTATAAAAATCTTTTAATAAAATTGTTAATTCTAATAAATTACTATTCTTATTTTAGGTGACACATTGGCATTCTCCTCGATTCCACGCATACTTTCCCACAGCAAATTCTTATCCAGCTATTGTTGCTGATATGTTAAGTGCAGCAATTGGGTGTATTGGATTCACTTGGGTAAGAAAAACTTGGTACCAATAAACTATCATATCACTTTTTTTTTTATATAATTATTATTAATTATTTATTAATTATTATTATATAATTATTAATAAGGACAATTTTTCGAGTAAATTTCGATTTTTTGCCCCAATTTCCTAGATCAAATTAATTTGTATTTAATAAATACGTATTTCGACTACAAAGTAGTCATCATCAGTATGAATTAGCTAGTTGTAATGATTCTCTGAGGAGATGTTACTCGTTGCTAATTTGGTGACAGTTTGCACACATGTTTGTTGGTGTATGTGCAATTTATACTTTCCAAGTATCTATCAAATTGCTACGTCAACCAATCAGCATCGATCACGTGTTTAGTGTTCGGCCAATGATATTGAAGTATCGATGACTACTTTGTAGTCGAAATACGTATTTATAAAATACAAAATAATTTGATCTAGGAAATTGGGACAAAATATCGAAATTTATATCACTTTTTATTTATTTGTAATATTATACTTTTTGCAGATTGCAAGCCCAGCATGTACTGAATTAGAAGTCGTAACATTAGATTGGCTAGGCAAAATGTTAGATTTACCCGAAGAATTTTTAGCATGTTCTGGAGGAAAAGGTGGTGGTGTTATACAAGGTACAGCAAGTGAAGCAACTTTAGTCGCCTTACTTGGCGCTAAAGCACGAGCAATAAAGCGATGCAAAGAAGCAAATCCACAAATGACTGATAATGATATTACAGCAAAACTTGTCGCATATACATCAAGTTAGTATAAAAAAATGTTTTATTCAAATTGATAGAAATAAATAAATTCACTTTTGGCCTTGATTAAGTAATTGCACAAAGTGTTAATTAAGAAAGTGTATTTAATCAACTTAAATGAATAAAAACATCCTGCAGTTTTCTTCAATTATTTTAATTTATTTAGTATTCTTATAGAATAAAAATACATTAATTATTTTGATCCACTTCATTATGCGTTTGTTACGTATAATTGGCCACATAAAAATTGCATCAACCTGCATGTTTTAAACGTATTTAAAATTATAAAATACACGTTTTATCCAATTTAAAATGTCCTATCATATCATAAAAATTGTGTAGTTTGTTCTTTTATGTTTTTAAATAGTTATAAAATATTCATGTGTCGCATTTTTTTTTGTCGCTGAGTATAATATTATGCTATAATACATTCTTTTAATATAATTCAACAGTGATGTTGAAGTATTTATTTCCATAATGGCTCTCAATTTCAAAACTAAATAAGTAATAGAAGTAATTATATTTTTATTTATTTATTATAGAACAATCGCATTCTTCAGTTGAACGAGCTGGCCTTTTAGGTGGTGTTACATTACGATCCATTTTAACAGATGAACACTTTAAAATGTGTCCTGAGAAGTTGCAAGAAACCATTACAGAAGATAGAAAGAATGGTCTCATACCATTTTATGTAAGCTAATTTTTTATTATTACCAGAAATGTATATTTAACTTCCCAGTGGAGAAGTCTAGTCGTTTTTTTTTTGGTTGAGAATAAAAAAAAAAAGACAAAATATGCCCTCCCATAATCGTAATAATTAACAAATTTAAATATCTTACAGATATTTTTCTGCGTCATTTTTATTTAGCTCATTGAATTTCTACTTCTTTCAATCGAAGACAATTGGAACCACTTATCTTTAACTCAATTTATACAGTTAGAATTATATAATTTATTTTCTAAATTTTTAGGTTGTGGGTACACTTGGTACAACTTCAACCTGTGCATTCGATCCAATCGAGACAATTGGCGAAATTTGTCAAAAAGAAAACATATGGTTACACGTTGATGCCGCTTATGCTGGCTCAGCATTTATTTGCCCTGAAAATCGATACCTAATGAAAGGCGTCCATTTAGCTGATTCCTTCAATTTCAATCCTCATAAATGGATGTTGGTGAACTTTGATTGCTCAGCCATGTGGTTAAAGGAACCTGGTTGGGTAGTCGATGCATTCAATGTAGATCCATTATACTTGAAACATGACCAACAAGGTTCAGCGCCTGATTATCGTCACTGGCAAATACCTCTTGGTCGTCGTTTCCGTTCATTAAAATTATGGTTCACCTTACGTCTATTTGGTGTTGAAAATTTACAAGCACATATTCGCAAGCAAATTGCGTTAGCTCATGATTTTGAGGCATTAGTGAAAGCAGACGAACGGTTTGAGATTGTTGGTGATGTTCTTATGGGTCTAGTTTGTTTCCGTCTCAAACAGGGTAATGAAATTAATGAGAAATTATTGAAAAGAATTAATGAACGTGGTATTATTCATTTGGTACCTTCAAAAATTGGCGATGTTTACTTTTTACGTATGGCGGTGTGTTCACGATATACTGAACACGAGGATATTCAATTGTCTTGGAGAGAAGTTGTAGCCGCTACCCAAGATGTTTTAAGTTGTGCAAATAAATAAAATTGTTGATAGTAATCATTGCCAAATGTATTAAAAAATAAATCGAAAATTATTCAACGGATCCTAGGAAATTGTAGTATTTATGTGTTATGTGTTGTAGGTTTCAGGGCTTCAAACCGATTTATTTGTTTAAAACTAAATAGTTGTTTTTAGAACTAGTTAATATAAATCCTACAAAATCATACTCTTTTAGATATTTGAATTAGGAATGCCGTAGTCATCAACTACAGTCGTTGTCAACGAATTTGATAATTATTTCGTTGCCAACTCCGTTAACATTATGTTTTGAACGATGAGATGTAGAAAGTGTTATTATTTATAAAAATTAAAGATGAGATAATCCTTGTCCAAGTCCTTGTACAAGTGCGTATAATCTTATGCCAAAGGTTTTCATTTTCGATGTATACAATCATATTAAACAAATATCTTAAGAATCCGTCGCACATGATAAGATTTTCTGATCAGAAAATCTGATGCAACTCTAAGCATGTATTTTATATTAAACCCTGCACACGATAAGAATTCTACATTAGACTTAAAAATCTGATCAGAAAATCTTATCGTGTGCGCGTACATACGATGCTGCTTGAAGTCTTACGATGTTATCTGAAGTAGGCCACCTGTTTGTCAAAAAAGTAGTTATAAATTTAAAATATTTGAAAGTTCATTGGTTCAAGGTGGTTCGTTGTACGTATTCGACGATAATCGATGATATGCGCTTGCTTAAGAACTTTGTCTCATATATGATTAGAAATTCTTATACGAATTTCTGATAGAACTGTCTGATGGTGTACGTTGACCATCAGATTTTCTAATCAATAAAGCTCTCTATTTCTTTTAAAATAAACCACGATATAATTATTTATCTTTCTAATTCGTTTCGAAACCTTATCGTACTGTATTTCCGAAATTTGTTTACCTTAAATTTCTTTTTTTTGTGCAAGAATCTGTTTATATAATAATTTGTTTAAATAATCCACTTTGTGAAAATAATTTATTTGTTTAATATAGGAAAATAAATTTAAGCCTGAAATTGTAGGCAATTTAATCGGTTTGAAGTCTATTTTAATAAATGTATGTATATACAGCTATTTAATTCTTATTTACAGCGAGCGCACACCAATCTAATGTAACTAAATAGCATGTATTTTATATAGACACCGCACGCAGTAAGTCTTATCTCTGATCAGAAAGTCTTATGGTGTGCGCGTACATATAATTCTGTCTGAAGTAGCTTCAGAATTTCTGATCGGAAAATCTGATGTTACATCAGACAACATCATAAGATTTTTTGAAGTAGACCATCTGTTAGCCAAAAAAGTAATTAATAAATTTAAAGTAACCGTCATTCACAGTCATTTATATTACGAACGTTATTGTGAGAGGTTTAAAACTTTTATTTCATTTTATTTAGATTATAATATTTTATTTACTCTTATTTACTAACAAACAATATAAAATGGTAGACATTAACCATTTAATAAATGAATAAAGCGATTAAGAATAAGTCATTATCATCCATTTTTATATTCTCGAAAAAAGTATAAACAAATTATTCAATACAAGAACATAGATCGGACTGACACGAATCCGATCATATCCGATGGTATATATGCGCGCACATGCTTAAGATTTTCTGATCAGAATTTCTTATAGGACTGTACGATAGTGTGCGTTGACCATCAGATTTCTGATCAGAAAATCTGATGGTGTGCGTCCGCTCTTATTCTCTTACAAAAACAAATCCTTTTTTTAAAAATTAATTTTTAATTTTTGTTCTTTTTTACCGCGGTTGAATATAAAACAATACTGAAGTGCTTTATATACTTAATTTCTTTATAAGCAATTTTTTTCGAAAAATAAAACTATGTAATAAGATTTAATTTATATTTTTGAGGCATGTTTGTATTATGTAAATATGTATATTTTTTAAATGTTAATATTATTTGATTATAAAATTAAAATTATTTTTCGTTATTTAAATAATTTACTATATTACCAACTTTAAAATTGGATGCACATTGAGACACAGAGAACACATCGTAGACAGGGCATTTTTGTGAACAATAAGTAATAATAGAAACATCGTTACATAGAAATCGGTGTCTCATTTCTTTCTCAAGATAGATACGGTGGTTATTTGTAACTTCAAACTCTGTATCCTTTTTTATTAATCATGCGATCTGTGTGTAGTCAAATGTTGGACCGAATGTTGGATTTCACATGTTCGCAAATACGAATATTAATGCGAATATATATTGTTAAGATTGGCGAATATGAATACGAATACGAATGTGGTGTGACCCGAAGGTAGTCGATGCTGAACGATCAGTAGACATTTGTTTTTATTGTCTTGTGTATTTGCTAAAATTCTTTTAGTAATTATTTAATTTGTAACAGTTTTAACGGAAAATAAGTAAATAATATTATTTATTAATTTCAATTTTTAACAACTTAAAACTATTTTGATTACTTCTTAAAGAGTATTTACTAAAATCTTTTTAGATATAAGTGATTTTTTACAATTCTGATTACAATATTATATATATAGTCAACTAAAAGTTCGAGAAAATGATGTAAACAAGTGTCGCTTACTTCTAGTGTCGATAAAAAGTGGAATAATAACCACAACAAGTTGCTAAAACTCGACAATTTCGTAAACGTGGTGATAGCATTGGAGGATTTACCATTTATCAATCTTAAAACGTGTATTTACAATATAAAAAAAATATTTTTCAATAGCCGCACCATTTTTTTGCGACTGCGAATATCAAATAAAGGTGCGATATTCGCAAAATGAGAATACTAATATCGTCCCAAAACTAGACTGTCTACATATAGGAACATAGTGTTTTGTTCCTGTGCTTCATTTGCTGTACTACTCTCTCTAGCTTGCATGACATAACTCAATATGCGCTTAACCTAGAATTTATTAGCAACAAAATGAGCGTTCAGTAATATTGCATGGTTTAATTGCGCGCATGTGCAGTCTGATTTTGCAAGTATTTCACAAATATTCCAATAATAATAATTAACAAAATTCAAATTCTTAGCTCAAAGAACAAGCTTATCGTCTCCATTTATTTAGATTTCCAAGTCATTTGCTCTTATTTTACAGTGTACTACGTAAAATTTACTGTCCTTATTACACTTTCTTTTGCTTTATTATTATCACTTATAAGTGTATAATAGGGAGGATGCATTAAAAAAATTTCTTATTTTTCCCATTAAAATGTGAAACTATCCTCAATGCGAAACAAAATTACAAAATTAAGTTAAAATTGATTCAAATGCGAATAAGTTATAGTATCTTATAGTTTTCCATTTCTATTTTACAAAAAAGTTTTGCGGGTGATTCAATGATAAGCGGTCATTTTCTTACGAAAAATCGCAGAACAAATATTTTGAATATTAATAATCTTAAATTTTGACGGAAAGTGTATATATGTGCCATGGGCATGGATAGGACTTCTTACCGTAGAATGACTTTTATATATAATCACTATGGAGATGAACATATATGACGTCATTTATCTCCTTCTTTGTTTAATTAATAATTTTGAACATCCATATTTTGGCTACTTTTTAAGATTTTTTAAAAATAACTTCAAATTTATGCCGATGAAGTAAAAACGCTACAATTGAAGTGATACAAAAAATGTCTGTATCTTCCTTATTAAAGAAAACTAAAGATTTTCATTTACGTACCAAGTTATAGGCAGTTTCACGGAAATTTAAGACGGTAAAAATGAAACTCTCTTTTAAGTGTTTATCACTTATGGCGATTATAGAGAGGCGAAATGGTAGAATTTGTCAAAGGTTTTTTGCAATCCCAAATAATGTTAATCAATATATGATTGTATGAAGGCTTTGTAAAATGTTAAAGATCTATAGTGTATCATGTAGGTCTACTGACCTTATAAAAAACAAGCTTGGATCATATTAACAATGGATGAATGCTTACTAACGTTGGAAATAAAATGGACCAACAGTTTTTTGTTAATTTTTATAATTCTGTTATTTTATGATCGAATAAAATGGACCAAAATTTTAAAAAATAATTATAGATGGACCAATATTTTATGTATCATATATACAAAATTTATTGTTCAAATGTTAAAAGAGTGTTATATGTATACAGTATTATTAAAATTAATGTAAATATATGTTTGTTTTATTATTAAGTTCCTAAAATCCTACCATCAGTTATATTCATATTTCAAAAGGTTAACTTTATGAGAAACGGACTAAAAGTTTTTCGAGAACCAAACAAGTGACAAACAAGAAAATTATTAGATTCAAAATCTCTTAAAATAGATAAATAAAAATATACAAAAATTTAGTCTTGAAAATATGAATACCTGCAAATTCTGAAATGTGATGTATTTTAAGGGGAAGCAAATTGCAAAGTATTAATTGACTAAAATAGAAATTTCAAAAAAGTCGAAAAATTTTTTTTTAACTGAAGACAATTAAGATTATATATACGAAATTAACTGTTGTTCACGACTTTGTACAAGATGTGCCGCTTAATAGTAAAAAATGTCTAAAAACGCAGCGATATGTTTTTTATAATTCAAAACTTCTGTGTAAACCGCATTTCCGTTACGGCTTTTAACAAATCATCAGATTTCTTGTGGAAATGGGGACTCAGGAAAAGGCTGCATAAAACTACCTGTGAGAAAATCAGACATTTCTTAAGCCTAATATGCCCATTCGCAGCCTTTGCCCTTGAAAAATCATAGCGAAACAAACTTTAAGAGGAAACTGTACATAATCATTCAAAATCAGGCGCATATTTGAGGTATTAATACCGCTTTACCTTGAGCACATCAAATGATTACGGTGGCCTCTACAATATTTCATTGAAGTGATATAATTTGCTGCTTGGTGCCATTATATAAATTTGGAAGCTAGCTGTGTCAAATTTATTTAAAACTTTTGGCAGTTAGCCGTGTCATATTGATAAAAAATGAAAATCCAAAAACTCTGAACCATGTCATTATTTATTTTTCATGAGTAGAAACATTTCCTATTTCCATTCCCACCTATAAATAAACCGATACTTCTATAAAAAATTTCATTCCCTGTTCCTATTTTCAAATAAAATGTGAATATTCAATGAATAAATAATTTCATCTAAGTAATAAAATAAACCTACATTCCAAATTTCAGCTTTCTAGAATTTCTAGTTTTTGATGTACGTTGCAGTATCAGATTTAGGTTTGAAGACGCCCTAGGCCCGAGACGATATGGAATAGTAATTCGATAGCAACAGCGCAATAAAATAAACTTTAAAATTTGGTCTTACAGCTAACAGAAAACCCATTCGATTTTTAATTTTAGTCATCTTGAAAATTTTGAAGCCCCTCAAAATTTGCCGCCCTAAGCCCAGACCACAATGTCTAAGCTTAAATCCGCTACTAGCACATTGATAGTCAATTAGGTCAAACGATTTTATGAGTATAGATTTCCGTAAAAACGTTATTAAAAATTACCACAATTTTTTCTAAGCTAAAAAACAAATTTGATATACAGTTTCTGAAACCTTTTGAAAAATTATAGCACCTTTTGTGTAAAAAAAAATTTATAACCAAATTAAATTGTCATTAAAAAAAATGCAATAAATTTTTTCTAATAAAAAAATTATATAAAACTTAAATATTTAATTTCTTCAAAATAAATTTATTCCTCATACCTCATCCAATCGATTGCAATGCCCAATCATTTACCCTTAATAATAGATTTATTATTTTTGGCCTAATTCTTTATATTAGGTTTGCTCAAACTATTTTCTCCAAAATCTAGAATAGATATAATTTAAGACAGAAAATTAATTTATGATTAAATATGTATACACAAATCATTTACTCAGTTTAATGTAACGAGTTCACAAAATATTTGAAATATAAAATCAAAGCAACCAAATATCTGTTGGACGAGTATAATTTTCAGTAAATTGTATAATACGTTCAGCCTCACGTATGCCACTTAATCGAGCGCCATGAACAGTCGAAAAATGCCCTACCGATGTAGCTTCTCCAGCAAACAATAAAATTGGTGGAATTGGTTCACAAGCACCTGGTATTGGAGAAGTAAGTTCATATCGATGTTCAATTTTACTTTCTAATCCCATAAAACTGTAAGCACCTAAAAAATATGGATTTAGGCCCCATTTTGAACGTACAACATTTTTAGGTACAGGAAAGCCTGAATCATTCGAAAATTGCCGTAATAGGTGAGTAATACCCTCAGCAATATCTTTCTTTGAACACTTTTCCATTTCAATCGCCTCTTTACCAGAAATCCAAGCGCATATCACGTTATTACTATCTGTAACTTGT